>JAQQSO010001083.1:0-25483 GCA_028658305.1 Pachyuromys duprasi
TGTGTGGATGTGGACTGGAACCCCCGCACGGATGGGGCCCATGATAACTTGGTGTAGGGCTGAAGACCCTACTCAGGGAAACAGGGACTGTTTCAGTCATGATCTTGATGGCTGACTCTTTGACCCTCCCCCATATAAGCTGGGGAGTGACAGTCTGGCTAGATCCCAGGGGAGGACTTTGCATCCAGCCCTGAGGAGACAGGATAAGCTGGGGTTGGATGGAAGGGAAGGAGGTCCTCCCCTGTTGGTGGACTTGGAGGGGGCGGGGAAGAAGGAGATGAGGGAGGGAGTGGGAGGATAGGAGGGAATGGGGGAGGGGGCTACGCCTGGGATTCAAAGTACCTAACCTGTGACTGAGATAAAAATAAATAAATAAATAAATAAATAAATAAATAAATAAAAAGAAAGAAGAGGGAGCTAATATGACCTAGACAGGAGCTCCACAAGGACCAAATAGATCAGGGCACAGGGGTCTTATATGAGACTGTTTCTCCAACCAAGGACCATGTATGGATGTAACCTAGAACCTCTGCTTGGATGTAGCCCGTGGTAACTCAGCCTAGAAAGGGGAACAGGGACTATTTCTGACATGAACGCAATTGTGGGCTCTTTGACCTCCCCACCCCACCAGGGGAGGGGCAGCCCTGCTAAGCCACAGGGGAGGACATGCAGCCAGTCCTGAAGACACCTGTTAAACCAGGGTCAGATAAAAGGGGAGGAGGTCCTTCCCTATCAGTGGACTTGGAAAGGGGCAGGGAAGAGATGAAGGAGGAAGGGTGGGATTGGGAGGGAATGAGGGAGCGGGATACAGCTGGGATACAGAGTTAATAAAATGTAACTAATAATTAAAATAAATAAATAAGGGGGAAAATAAAACAAATGAATTTATAATTAGCAAAGCACCAAATCTAAGAATAAAAATGCCACCAAAACCAAAATAAATGATAGCAATAAACTTTCAGTAATAGCTTCAACTCTTTAAACCAAAGAAACAGGGTAGCTGATTAGATTTAAAAAAAAAAACCCAAAATTCTACCACTTCAACAAAGTGACTGGATACAAAATTAACTAAAAAAAAAAATCAGTAGCCTTCCTGTATATAAAAGACAAATGGGCTGAGAAAGAAATTAGGGAAACATCACCCTCACAATGGCCACAAAGGACCTAAATTACCTTCGTGTGACTCTAACCAAGCAAGTCAAAGATTTGTATGAAAAAAACTTCCAGTCTCTGAATACAGAAATAGGAGAAGATATCAGAAAGATGGAAAGATCTCTGATGCTCATGGTTGGCAAGATTAACATAGTAAAAATGTCCATCCTACCAAAAGCAATCTACAGATTCAATGCAATTCTCATCAAAATACAAACACAATTCTTCACAGACCTTGAAAGAACAATTCTCAACTTCATATGGAAGAACAAAAATCCCAGAATTGCTAAAACAATCCTCTACAATAAAAAGTCTTCTAGAGGTATCTCCTTCCTGACCTCAAACTGTTCTATAAAGCAACAGTTATAAAAACTGCATGGTACTGACATAGAAAAAGACTGATGGACCAATGGAGTCAAACAGAAGCCCCAGAAATAAACCCACACACCTACAGACTCCTGATTTTTGACAAAGAAACCAAAACTATACAAAGAAAGAAAGTATCTTCAACAAATGGTCTAACTGGATGTCTACATGTAGAAAATTGCCAATTGACCCATCTATAACACCCCTCACAATATTAAAGTTCAAGTGGATCAAAGACCTCAACACAAAACTAGACCCACTAAATCTATTAGAAGAAAAAGTGGGGAAGAGCCAAGAACTCATTGTCACAGGAGACAACTTCCTGAACACAACACCAACAGCTCAGTAACTAATAAGTGGACACTTAATAAATGGACCTCATGGAACTGTAAAGCAAAGGACAGTGTCAACAGAACAAAACAAGACCCTACAGACTGGGAAAAGATCCAGAGTATATGAAGCACTCAATAAATTAGACACCAACAAACCAAACAATCCAATTGAAAAATGGGGTACATTGTATGGTCTACCTTTGTAAAAAATGAGGTGTCTGTAGGTGTGTGGGTTTATTTCTGGGTCTTCCATTCTAGTCCATTTATCCTCCAGTCTGTTTCTATGCCAGTATCATGCAGCTTTCATTACTATTGCTCTATAACAAAACTTGAGATCAGGGATGGAGATACCTCCAGAAGACTTTTCATTGTAGAGGACTGTTTCAGCTATTTTGGGATTTTGTTTTTCCATATGAAGCTGAGAACTGTTTTTAAGGCCTCTAAAGAATTGTGTTGGTATTTTGATGAGAATTGCATTGAATCTGTAGATTGCTTTTGGTAGGATGGACATTTTTACTATGTTTATCCTATGGATCCAGGCACAAGGGGATCTTTTCATCTCTGAAATCTTTTTCAATTTCTTTTTTCAGAGATTTCTAAGGCTTTTTCATACAAGTCTTTCACTTGCTTGGTTACAGGTACCCCAAGGTACATACATTTTTTTTGTGTGGCTATTGTAAAGGGTGTAATTTCTCTAATTTCTTTCTCAGCCCATTTGTCTTTTGTATACAGGAGGGCTACTAATTTTTTGAAATAATTTTGTATCCAGCCACTTTGCTGACGGTATTTATCGGCTGTAGGAGTTGACTGGTAGAATTTTGGGGGTCACTCATATATACTATCATATCATATCTGTGACTAGTGATACTTTGGCTACTTTCCAATTTGTATCCCCTTGATCTCCTTTACTTGTCTTATTGCTCTAGCTATAAAAACTATGTTGAAGAGTTAAGGAGAGAGTGGGCAGCCTTGCCTTGTTCCTGGTTAAAGAGGGATTGATTTAAATTTCTCTGTTTAGTTTGATGTTGGCTATAAGCTTGCTGTATATTGCCTTTATTATGTTAACAATGTGCCTTGTATCCCTGATCTCTCCAAAACTTTAAAACATGAGTGTTCATGTCAAATGCTTTTTCAGCATTTAAGGAGATGATCGTGTGTGTGTGTGTGTTTTTCTTTTAGTTGGTTTATATGATGGGTTACATTGATGGATTTCTTTATACTGAACCATCCCTGCATGCTAGGGATGAAGCCTACTTGATCATGGTAGATGATATCTTTGATGTGTTCTTGGATTCAGTTTGCAAGTATATTATTCAGTATTTTTGCACCAATGTTCATAAGGGAAATTGGTCTGAAATCCTCTTTCTTAGTTGATTCTTTGTTTAGTTTAGATATCAAGGTAGTTGTAGTATGACTTTAGTAATGTTCCTTCTGTTTCTATTTTTTAGAATTGTTTGAAGAATATTGGTATTAGCTCTTCTTTGAAGGTCTGGTATAGTTCTATGCTGAAACTGCCTGGCCCTGGGCTTTTTTGGATGGGAAACATTTAATGACTGCTTCTGTTTTATTAGGGAATATAGGACTATTTACTTACCTGATCTTGATTCAACTTTGGTAAATGTAATCTTTCCAGAAAAAAATAAATGGGGTTCTGAGCTAAATAGAGAATTCTCAATAGACGAATATTGATTGCTGGAGAAACACTTAGAGAAATGCTCAACATCCTTAGTCATCAGAGAAATGCAAATCAAAACGACTCTGAGATCCCATCTTACATCCATCAGAATGGGTAAGATCAAAATCTCAAGTAACAACACATGCTGGGAAGGATGTGGAGAAAGGAGAATCCTCCTCCATTATTGGTGGGAGTGGAAACTTGCATAACCACTTTGGAAATCAATCTGGCGATTTCTCAGAAAACTGGGAATAGCGCTACCTCAAGATCCAGCTATACCACTCCTAGGCATATACCTGAAAGATGCTTTACCATTCAACAAGGACATTTGCTCAACTATATTCCTAGCAGGTTTATTTGTAATAGACAGAATCTAGAAACAACCTAGATGTCCCTCAGCCAAAGAATGGACACAGAAATTGTGGTACATTTACACAATTGAATACTACTCAGCCATTAAAAACAACGAAATCATGAAATGTGCAGGCAAATGGATAGAACTAGAAAAGATCATGTTGAGTGAGGTAACCCAGAACCAGAAAGTCACACATGGTATATACTCACTTATAAGCGGATATTAGTCACATAATTTAGGATAATCACATACTACAATCTACAGACCTAAAGAAGCTAAAGAACAAGGAGGACCGTAGAGAGGATGCTAAAATCTCATTCAGAGAGACAAACAGAATAGACACCAGAAGCTGTGGAAGAGAAGGAACAGGAAGGGAGCCTACAATAGAGGTCCTCTGAAAAGTTCCTCCCAACAGGGGATTGAAGCAGTTGCCGAGACTTATAGCCAAATTTTAGGTGGAGAGAAGAGAGTCCTATAGAAGAAGGGGGATGGAAGGACCCAGTAGGACAGGAGCTCCACAAGAAGACCAAGAAAGCCAAATAATCTGGGCCCAGGAGGGTGCTTTAGAGACTGATGCACCAACCAAGTTCCATGCATGGAGAGGTCCAAAACCCCTGCTCAGATGTAGCAATAGGCAGCTCAGTCCCATGTGGGTTCCCGAGTAAGGGGAAAGGGGCAGCCTCTGACATGAACTCAGTTGTCTCCTCTTTGATCATTTCCCCAGACAGTCCTCATGAGACTTGATAAGCTAGGGTCAGGTGGCAGGGGAGGAGGAATCTCCTTTCAGTAGACTGTGGGAAGGGCATATAGGGGAACAGAGAGGGAGTTTGGGAACAGAAGCAGATGAGGAAGCTAAAATTGAGATATAAAAGGAATAAGTTGTAAAACATAAAAATTGAAAAAAAACATTTATATTGTCTCATTTTAGCTTTAAAAGTGGGTAGCACCTCAAAGTGAAAGGACTGCAAAAAGTATTTCAAGAAAATGGGACCAGTAAGCAAGTGTTATGGTTATCCTAATACTTAACAAAATAAACCTCAATCTACAACTAATGAGAATTATAAAGAATGGCATTTCATTCGAATCGAGGAAACAACCAGAAGGATACTGCAATCCTAAACATATACACAACAAACACTGGTGTACCCTATTTTATAAAATGCTTACTACTGAAATTAAAAAAATATTAATACCAATTAAATAAGATTAGGTTCTCACTACTTTCTCTAAGAGACAAGTCACTGTACAAAAAATAAACAGGGAATCATCAGAATTAAACAACATCAGCCTCAAACTGACTGGACAGACACCTACAAAATAGTCCACTCAAATCTGAAAACATATGCCTTATATACAGCAGCCCAAGGATGACTGTCTAAAATACCTCACACCTAGGCAAACACACACAGAACATAGCACATTCAGAAAAGTTTAGAGAAGTTCAAATTTCTTACCTGCCCACCAATACAAAGTAACTTAAAGGCCACACAGGAAAAAAAAATCACTAGGAACCACACAAACTCATGTGGCGTTAACAACTTATATTGAATTATGAGTGGTCAAAGAATTCAAAAAAGAATAGAAAAAGTCCTAGATATACATAAAAATGAAAATATAAAAAATAAAATCTCTTGGACATTGAAAGCAGCCCTACAGGGGAAATTTATATAAATTTCTAAATAACTATATTAACGAGTCAGAAAAAAACACAAATGACTCAATAGAGCAACACAGGAATTAGGAAGAACAAACCAAACCCAAATCTATAACACTGCCATCATAAATAAAAAATAGTAGGTCAGAGCAGAATAGAAACAAGGAAAACAATATAAACAATATAAAAAATCAATAGTAAGAGAGTTCTTTTAAGAGGCCAAACAAGATTGACAGATTCTTGGTCCAATTCACATAAAGAAAGGGTTGACATAAGTCACAGCCTCTAAAGGGGACAGGAAACACTACAAAAGACACCAAAGAACTTCACATGGTTGTTAAGAGAAGACTTTAAAAGACAACAACAAAAGCATTTCATTAAGTTAGAAAATCTAAAAGAAATGGACTATTTTCCAGATTCATAAAACCAAGAAGTTTTTGACCTTAGCCATTCCCGTGGGTGTAAGGTGAAATCTCAGGGTCGTTTTGATTTGCATCTCCCTGATGGCTAAGGACGTTGAGCATTTCTTTGAGTGTTTCTCTGCCATTCTACAATCCTCTACAGTGAGTTCTCTGTTTAGCTCTGTACCCCATTTTTAAATTGGATTACTTGATTTGTTGCTTTTTAACTTGAGTTCTTTAAATATACTGGATATTAGCCCTTGGTCAGATATAGGTTTGGTGGAGATCCTTTCCCAGTCTGTAGGCTGTCATTTTGTTCTGACGGCAGTGTCTTTTGCTTTACAGAAACTTTTCAGTTTCATGAGATCCCATTTATTGATTGTTGATTTTAGAGCCTGTGCTGTTGGTGTTCTGTTCAGGAAGTAGTCTCGTGTGCCAATGAGTTCTAGGGTCTTCCCCATTTTTTCTTCTAACCCATTTAATGTGTCTGGTTTTATGTTGATAAATATGGATTATTTTCATTTTTTCTGCATGCAGACATCCAGTTGGACCAGCACCATTTGTTGAAGATGCTGTCTTTTCCATTGAATGGTTTTGGCTTTGTTGTAAAAAATCAAGTATCCATAGGTGTGTGAGTTTATTTCTAGGTCTTCTATTCAGTTCCATTGATCCATTATTCTGTTTCTATGCCAATATCATGTACCATGCACTTTTTATTACTATTGCTCTGTAGTACAGCTTGAGATCAGGGATGGAGATACCTCCAGACGATCTGTTGTACAGGATTGGGAAAACACATGCTGGAGAAGTTGTGGAGAAAGGGGAATCCTCCTCCATTGCTGGTGGTAATGCAAACTTGTACAACCTTTCTGGAAATCAATTTGGCGCTTTCTTAGACAATTAGGAATAGTGCTTCCTCAAGATCCAGCTATACTACTCCTAGGCATATATCCAAAAGATGCTCAAGTACACAACAAGGACATTTGCTCAACTATGTTTGTAGCAGCTTTATTCGCAATAGCCAGAACCTGGAAACAACCCAGAGATCCCTCAACAGAGGAATGGATACAGAAACTGTGGTACATTTAAACAATGGCATACTACTGAACAATTAAAAACAAGGAAATCATGAAATTTGCAGGCAAATGGTGGGACCTAGAAAATATCATCCTGAGTGAGGTATCCCAGAAGCAGAAAGACACACATGGTATATACTCACTTATAAGTGGATACTAGACCTATAAGATAGGATAAACATACTAAAATCTATACACCTAAAGAAGCTAAACAAGAAGAAGGACCCGGAGTAAGAAGATCAATCCTTACTAAAAGAGACAAATGGGATGGACATTGGAAGTAGGAGAAAAGGAGTAACAGGATAGGAGCCTATCACAAAGGGCCTCTGAAAGACTTTACCTAACAGTGTATCAAAGCAGATGCTGAGACTCATAGCCAAACTTTGGGCAGAGTGTAGGGGAACCATATTTTCGAGAGTTAGGAAGACCTGGAGAGTCCAGGAATTCCACAAGGACCAAATATATCTGGGCACAGGGGCTTGTCTGAGACTGAGTCTCCAACCAGGGACCATGCGTGGATATAACCTAGAACCCCTGCTTGGACGTAACCCGTGGCAGTTCAGTCCTTAAGTGGCTTCCCTAGTAAGGGGAACAGGGACTGTCTGTGGCATGAACTCTGTGGCTAGCTCTTTGACCTCCCCACTCCCCGTGGGAGGAGCAGCCTATATAGGCCACAGAGGAGGACACTGCAGCCAGTCCTAGTAGACCTGATAAGCTAGGGACAGATGGAAGGGGAGGAGGTCCTCCCCTATCAGCGGATTTAGAGAGGGACAGGAAGGAGATGAGGGAGGGAGGGTGGGATTGGGAGGGAATGAGGGAGGCAGGATACAAATTAAATAAACTATAATTAATATAAAAAAATAAAAATTAAAAAAACAAGAAGAGAACAACAACCTAAAAAGATCCATAGTCAATGAGATTGAAACATAAAATTTTTTTTTCCTGATTCAAAAGAACCATAGTTTGTAGTAGAACTGAACCAGACATTCATGGAAGATGAACAGCCAATACCTTTTAAATTATTTAGAAACAGAGAAAGAAGGAGCACTTTCAATTTTTCTTTTCCTCTCTGTCCCTCTCTCTCTATGAAGCCAACATCGCTCTAATGCTAAACCCAGGTAAAGAGAAAAGAATACTACAAGCCTATATCCCCAATGAACACAAATCCAAAAACCTTCAATAAAATACTTACACAGCAGAGACATTCAGCAAAAGATCATCTACCACAATCAAGATGGCTTTATTCCAGAGATAGAGGGATATTTTGCTACTCTATTACTAAATATATAATCACATAAATGGATTTAAAAGCAAAAAGCACATGATCAGTTCAACAGATGCAGAAAAGGCCTCAGTAAGCATTCACAGTAAAAGTCTTGTAGAGAATAGGCCTGAAGGGAACATAGGTCAATATAATAAAGGCTCCAACAAATGGTACATGAAAAGCTGATGTGCATATATGGAAGGATGAAAGTACACCCATACCTATCACATTGCACAAAAATTAACTCTAAATGGATCAAAGGCCTAAAAGTGAAGCTTGAATAACTAAAAATGAAGAAAAAATTGGTACCAAAAAGTTTAGCAACCACAATATATAGGTGTAGAAAAGGCTTTTTGAATGGGACTCTATTTGCCTAGGAATTCAGGCTAACAATTGACAAGTAGGCCTCATAAAACTAAACATCTTCTATATAGCTAAAATAAAATGATCAACTGATTAAAGTGAAAATATCATATTGTTTACTTTCTTATCTTTAATTTTCCTAATATTTATTTTGTACTTTTTGATTGACAAGAAAAACGGGGAGCCGCATTCATATTAAAAAAACAACAAATATTTTAAATTGTGTAGAATTCAGGATTTTCTGAATAAATAAATAATTTTAGACTTAGATAACCTTAAATTTGTAATGAAATAGCATATCTAATTTGTTAGTTTTAATTTTAGGAAGTTTGGTGATAGTATTTAACTTAAGACACTAGTGAATCTAAAGCTTCAAAATCATGTATTAAATTAAAACAAATTATGCTAATGTATATTTTAATTTATTCAATTGTTTTCTTATTCATCATTTTCTTAACTACAGTGGTTTAAAAAGAGGATAAAAAGTTGGATGAGTAGAGAAAAGAGTGGAGGAGTTGGTGTATGTAGGAGGTTGGTAGAGGGAATGAATATAATCAAAACTTATTGAACAGAATTCTCAAAGAATAAAAAAGGATATGACAAAAAGATTAGCTATCATTCGAATTCGCCCACAACAAATTTATCTGTCAAACCACAATATCCAAAACAGAGATCTTTCTTTTTTGTCTCAAAGAATTATAGACTATTTATCTAGGAGCTTCAGTAGTATGACTTAGAGATTTGTGTGCTTAGAGAGGCTAACACAAAGTATACTGATGGCAGAAAGTTAATGCATTAATTAACCAAGTCATTTTTTTGAGGAAGAGGTATCACAAAACTACAGAGTATTGAAAGTGTGACTGTGACTGTTCGAGGTCCCTATCTGCAGAATGTGTGGCAGACAAGCAATGCCTATGCTGTTTCTAATTATTCCAATTATCATGGCACACTATGAAAACTTGATTAATAACACTGAAGATATTGTTGTGGCAATTAGCCATATGGTTGTGGGACTTTATTCTGTCACGATTTAGCCATTAGCATCTACTTATGTTTGTCAGAACAGTGCATCCGTGACAAGCTGAAGTTCCGCTCACCTTGCCGAGTCCCCTGTGAGCAACACTAGAGAACTGTTTATTCCTGGGAGTCTCTTGCCTGAGTAAATTTTTCATGTGGCATCCGGTCTGACTGGGAACAAATGTCAAACAGCTTATGTGTCGACCCATCAGGCTCAGCTTCTCTGAAAATCCACTTTGTGCCTTATGTATAAAACAAAGTGATTGAAGAAAATAATTTGACCAGGATTAATTGGTCATCTCTGTTGTCCCATGCACTGACATACCAATTTAGAGAAAATGATTTTTTATATACTGACATATACAATTATGTAACTATGGTACTATAAAGATTTATATAAGCATATAAGTAAATACATTATATGCCCCCAATTTACTGTTAGTATATATGCATGACATCTGTAATTAGTCTAAGGGAACTGAGATAATCCAGTTAATTATTGAGGAGAAAATCTTGCTAATTATGAGTTATAATTTTGGGGGAAAACATAAAGACGATAGTTACTTCTTAAAATAATGCTGGAAATGTATCAAGTGCCTTGCTGCAGAGGATTTTTGAGAAATATGGTGAAATACATTTACATTTTCAAATGGAATGCATTAATTAATTTATGAAATATAAAGCTTTATAGTATTTGCTAGTAGGAGGCAGGTTTCTGAACTGTTTTTCTTGAAGTTGGTGACATAGTGAACAGTCCCACTGTTTACAAACCTTAAGGCTGTGCAGAGCTCCCAAGAAGGATGTTCTAGGTATAAGTAACAGAAAGGGAATAAGGACAACTCTTGCATTTTCATTCCATGCATGTGTCCTCTTTGTACTGGGAGTGGAGTGTGATGCAAAGAAACAAGGCAGCAATGTTTTGCCTGCAAAAGTTTCAATCTGAGAGGTTCAAAATAAAGAGCAAGTCACGGAAAGACCACCACCAGTGGACATAGGGTGGGTCCACTTCCAACCTTCTAATGCTGTGACCCGTTAACACAGTTCTTTAGATTGTAGTGACCCCAACCAGAAAGTTATTTTTGTTACTACTTCATAACTGTAATTTCGCTACTGTTATGAATTGCAATTTAACCATTTTTGGAGACAGAGGTTTGCCAAAGGGGTGGCAACCCACAGACTGAGAATCACTGCCCTAGAGAGCTACTGAGTACTGTGCCTAGAAGTTCATAATCACAGTGTGATTAGTATGAAGGATAAAAACATAATCAAGTCTGAAGTCAATGGGGGAATGATCTGAGCAATTTTATCTAATTCACACTCATTTATACAAAAAAGCAGAATTGCATGACTAGTAGCAAATGTCTTTTACCAGTAGTTCCACTCTCTAATAATTCTGTTGTTTGTTAACTTGAATAAGGCAGCACGAGATAATTCTGTGTGTTTAAGTTGTAACACTGGCAGTGGTCTCTGAAATGTAAGAGCTCTAAAGATATCATATTAACACGTACTAAGATTTCCTGCACTCTGCCCAAAGTTTGGCTATGAGTCTCAGCATCTGCTTTGATAACTTGCTGGGTAGACACTTTCAGAGGCCCCATGTTGTAGGCTCCTGTCCTGTTCTGTTTTCTCCTGCTTCCTATGTCTATCCCATTTGCTTTCTGAGTGAGGATTGAGCAACTTCCTTAGGGTCCTCCTTCTTCATCTTCTTTAGGAGTACAGACTTTACTATATTTATCCTATATTATATAGCTAATATCCACTAATATCCTAATTGTCTGAAAAAGCACCAGATTGATTTCCAAAGTGGTTGTACAAGTTTACATTCCCACCAGCAGTGGAGAAGGGTTCTCCTTTCTCCACATCCTCTCTAGCATGTGTTGTCACTTGAGTTTTTTATGTTATCCATTCTTATGAAAGAAGGGGGAGATAGAAAGACCTGGAGTGGACAGGAGCTCCAAAAGGAGACCAACAGAACCAAAAAAATCTTGGCCCAAGGTCTTTGCAAAGACTGATACTCCAACTAAGGGCTATGCATGGAGATAACCTAGACCCCTTGCTCAGATATAGTCCATGCAGCTCAGCTTCTAAGGGGGTTCCCTAATAAGAGGAACAGGGACTGACTCTGACATGAACTCAGTGGCTGGCTCTTTTATCACCTCCTCCTGAGGGGGGAGCAGCCTTACCAGGCTACAGTGGAAGACAATACAGCTGGTCCTGATGAGACCTGATAGGCTAGGGTCAGATGGAAAAGGAGCTCCCCTATCATTGGATTTGGCAAGGGGTATGGGAAGAGAAGAGGGAGGGAAGATGGGTTTGGGAGGGGAAAAAGGAGGGTGCAACAGCTTGGATACAAAGTGAATAAACTGTAATAATTTAAAAAAAGAAACAATAAGAGGGGTTCTTTAAAAAAAAACACCAAGTTTGTCAATTTGTGATGTGGATACACTGCAGTCATCCTTAGAAAACTGTGCAAGTAATACTTCTATTGTGAAAGTTTCCCCCTACTAAACCAACCTAGTTGTCACAATCTGATCTTATCTATATGATAATATTTGCTTGAGTTCTTACAGTGTTGAGTGCTTTACATGTAGCACATCATTTAATTCTAAAATGTTAAGAGGTATTGGACTTATTCTGTAGATGAGTAACTGCCTCTTAGAAATATATATTATTTGGGAAGGCAATGGAGTAAGTGGTCGAGATGGAATTCCATTTCAGATAGGCCGTGTCATAGCCTTAATCTTTGTTCTAGATTGGTTTCCATTGTCTAGATACTATGCACCTTTTAAGCTGTTACATTTTCATCAAGTTTCTCAAATGATATTAATAGACTATTACAAACAACTAAATCAAACACTGAAGTTGACAACTGCCCTAAAAAGAATGCATTCTACCAATCTTCACCCCAGCTCTCTCTACTCTCCTCTACTGGATCTGGAAGGACAGTGACTCCTAGTCCCTCAATCATGGCTCTTCTGCATCCAGTCCATGAGAGCAAAACTCAGCATTCTCTGACTCATATATAAAATAGTTAAATGACTTTAACAGACAAGATTTTCGAGCTGTTTTCTTATCTGTTCCCCCACTGTCATCTCATTTTGGCCCATTCTGCTGCAAAAAGATTACTCTAAAATAAAAAAAAAATCAGACACAAATATGTCCTGAACTACCCATGGGAAAAGTTCTTCCTGCTTAATGAGGATAAAGAAGCAGATAACCATTCTCCAGAGTGGTATCTACTTTCATACACATACAACTTAAAACTATCTGTTTTTAAAAAGTAGAATCATTCCTTTTACAAATTAAAAGTGAATTCATTATGCAGCATTGCTAGAGTTACCATAACACACATTTTTAGTGTTAAAGAATGTACAACTTACATTTAAAGTCATTCAACTCTTATATATAACTCATGTCAAGACTGACTTTTAAAGTAAAATGTTTGTTAAAAAATGATCAATAACAAAAAGACAAAAAACCAAAAACCAACCAAACAACAACATACACAGTAACTGGCACACACAACCTCTGGGGTTGGGGGTTTAGCTCAGTGGTAGAGCATTCGAGCGCAAGGCCCTGGACTTTGTCCTCAGCTCTGGAAAAAAAAAGACAAAATAAAAAATGATCTATTTGTTTAAGAAAAGCTGCAAAATAAAAGCAAAAACAAACAAACAAAAAAACCAGTAGACAGGGAAGAACTGCTGTTAAGTGCTGACTTCTAGACATGACATGGGTACTCCATGCACCAACTTAGAGCAGTTGTGGTTCCTTGTACACACCTGCATGAGAACAAGCCAGTCATAATACCCGAGGACCCACTCCTACTGGAAGAACTACTGGCAACTCATGGCTGCTAAGTAGGGAAGAATCACTCTCCTTGGGGATTTGGCCTTTTCACTCAGGGAGAAAAAAAATCTAGCCTTCTTTTCTTGCATTGCATTGCAATAACAGAAAAATGCAGTCATATCTGAGAATATATTAATATTCAATTGTAATTTTTCTTGTTTATTGACAGCTCTGCTTCTTTCCTTTTGTCTCTATACTCTCTATGGTGTAAGGGTAATCTGTTATCTGCTGTCCTAAATAAACATTCATCATAGTACTATGTACTGAGTAATTTTATCCATCTCCAGAAATATAAGTGTCATCAACAGTATTAAAGTATGTAAACCCAAAGAACATATCCAGTATTTATTCACTTACAGTATTCTAACACTTCTTCAATATATATTTGAAATTTCTATGGCAGTGGTTTTCAACCTGTCAGTCTCACAACCCCTGTGGGCATCATATATCAGAAATCTTGCATATCAGCTAATCACACTTCCATTCATTAACAGTAGCAAAATTATGACTATGAAGTAGTAACAAAATAATTTTATGGTTAGGGCTCACCATAATCGACTGCAGCATTAGAAAGGTTGAAAACCACTAGTCTATGGAGTCTTAAAAAATATTCATCTTATTTTATGTGTGAGTGTTTTACCATCATGTATTTATGTGCACCATGTGTGTGCCTAGTGCCCACAATGGCCAGAAAAAAACACTGGACCTCCTGGAACTGGAGTTATAGATGGTTGGTGACCACCCTATAGGTGCTGGGAATCAAACCTGTGTCCTCTGCAAAAACAGTATGTTCTCGTAACCACTGCGATGACTCCCCAGCCCCTGAACTTTAATTCTGCTCCATCAAATGAGCTGCTAATTAAACTTTAATATTGTATATACTTTAATAATAAATTAACATTAAATAATTCAACATGTATTGTACAGTTGGATGCTTACTTTGATATAGTTATATTTTTCAGAGAGCATAGTATTTGGTGTACATTTCAGATACAATTAGCAGCTAGTTGAACTTGCATAAGAGGGCCTCTCTGACCATCAGGGAATGTTTATAACCTATTCACAAAGGTGCTATAAGGTTAAACACCTGATGCCACCTGTTAAAAGATGCTACATACTTAACGAGACTGAGTTAGTCTTGCTTCCTGTATCTTTAGAATTTTCTTTATGACTGAGGATTTTCTGACACTGTGTTCTGGAACTCTCAGAATTGCCATGGAATTCTCCATCTTACAAGTGTATGTTATTAAACATATGCTTTTATATCAGCGACCAAACCCCGTCTGCTCATGTGTTGCGTCTCTAATTTTTAGGTGCTTGGACATTCCCTGAAAAATCTTGTTAAAATGTGAATTCTTACAGCACTGAATTCAATTTTCATAGTTTTTTCCTAGTAGATTCCTCCAACATGTCTTTCTACATTCCATTTTAGATTCAGTTTATTCTTTGTTGCTAATGGTATGAGATTTAAACACTTTTCGTGACGCTGTAACAAAATCAAATTAAGAAAGCTAGGGCTTATTTGGTTCCCAGTTCAAGTGTGCACTCCATGATGGGAAAGTCATGGCTGTAGAGACCTGAGGCAGGAGACAGGAAACAAATGCTTATGCTAACCTTGCTTTCTCTTTTTCTGATGTGCTGCTATTCACAAGAACCTAGATAAATGCAGAGCTTTATCCTACAGGTGAGTCTAGCATCTGCCAAGCCGACAATATTAACCACCACAGTACCCATAAGGGCTACAGTAAAAAGTTTTAAGTCCCAAAGATTCATCATTAATCATTATGTACTTGTTTCCTGGCACTGAACCCAAGGTCTTGTACATGTTAGTCAAATCTCCACCATGGATTAAAAGGTGGCCTCTCATTGGGAGGAGATGTCCACTTCCTCAGAGATTTACCAGGTTATTACCAAAAAATAATTATCCCTTCATTCTTCATTTGAAATAAATGTAAAATAAAACATAACCTACATCAAATGAAGAATGAATGTAAAAATAGGTAGGAACACTAGTGGTGGCCAGGTAGAAGTAAATCAAAAAGGGTCTCTTTCTTTGACTACTATACATACACAGGGATTCAAAAACTTGTTTCACAGCCAGGTGGTGGTGGTGCAAGCCTTTAATCCCAGCACTAAGGAGGCAGAGACAGGTGGTTATCTGTGAGTTCCAGGCCAGCCTGTTCAACAGATTGAGTTCCAAGACAGCCAGTGCTACACAGAGAAACCTATCTCAAAACAAAACAAACAAAAAAGGTAAGCTCCCAAAACTGTTCCAGAATGCCTTGTGCCATTTTACTTCTATCAGTATATTTCATTGTTTCACAAACTTTAATGTACATCAGGAACACTTCTGTAGCCTGTATGAAGTGACATTCCTGGACTACTCCCAATTTCTGATTGACCAGCACTGAGGGACTGAAGAATATATATTTCAGACCATGGCTCAAGGAATCACTAAAGTGTCTGCATATGCTGCTTCTACTTTAAGCAACTTACCATTGTCATAAATATCTGGGCATTCATTCAAATGGTATTTCACATTTTCTCTATTATTTTAAATAGCACAGTAATTACAACTTTTACTTAGAATAACATACAACTGAAAAAAGCTTACAACATTGCAGTGTCTGACTGATATGTAGAGATCTTGAAAAACTATGCAGAGATTAGGGTTCCTAAAAATAAGTGAGGATGAGGGATGATCAGTAAAGGCTGAGAGGTTCCTAAATGAAAATTATTGTTTGTCCTTTCAGTACACTCTTAATGCCTTCAGCTGCAGAGCAGCTCGTCTCAGAGACCATTTTTAGCCTCACAAGTTAATCACACCAGGATGAGTTAGTTTTGCTCACATGCCTTTAGGAGTAATGATACATTTAAATAATTAAACAATCAGAAAAAAGTTTATCCCTATATGGAAAGCAATTAGCATACAGGTCCACAGCTGAGGTGAGATCACAAATCATTCAGAAAGATCATCTTCATTTTAGATGTGCAAAAAGACTTCTGTCGACCAGGCACATTGGCATACGCCTGAAATCCCAGCACTTGGGGAGGCCGAGGCAGGCAGATCTCTGTGAGTTCGAGGCCAGCCTGGTCTACAAAGTGAGCCCAGGACAGTCAGCGCTACTCAGAGAAACTCTGTCTTGAAAAATTAAAAAAAAAAAAGAATTATAGTTTACCAGTGCCCAAGTGTTTCATAACTTTATTATTATTATTATTATTTTGCTTCAAGCGTAGAGAACTAAGACTGAGTAGTACTTTTCATTGACAGATTGACAAATGACTCATTAGACACTTAAGGAATTGCAGCTAATCATACAATTTGGGGGTGGTGGTGGTGATATTAATTGTAACTGTTTAAAGTGATAACATTGATGGTTATTACCATTAATTTTTCACCACTATCTCACAAATCACTTGGAGAAGAGAAGGAAGGGAAAGAGAAAAAGGAACATAGAACTTCAAATGTAGCACAGGCTGGAGGACTGCCTGGGAGAAGTGACGAAGGACTAAAGCCTGCTCCCACCGGGATACAAGTAACCAGCGATCTAGCTCCTTCGCTATCGCCCAACAGCCTGAGAAACTAGGTCGCTCAGAATTGATTGACTATGCACTACCTGCATGTAATGATTTCTTGTATTTTACATCCTATGCTCACATTACACAGTAATGGCCTATGGATGAAGAAACAGTTGTAATTTGCTATACATTTGCATTAACAGATCATTTAATTGAGGTCTCTATTCAACTACTTTATGGTAATTAAATAAGGTATCTTTCAATAAAAGATACCACAATGCCACATAGTTATTAACTCTAAAGAATATTGTAACTTATATTTATTTTTGTGGTCAAGGCTTATGGGTACATTAGACAACAATTTATTAATTTTAATTTTGCTTAAAATAACAAATAGCATCAATCTAGGCTGCTATATAAGAATATCATTTACTCTTTGTAGAAATAATCTGGTGCACTGTAAGTTCTTATTTCACAGATTTCTACCCTTCAGATATATTATAGAACATGGCATATATTAAGCCATCCATATGGAAGGCATGTGCTAATATTTATGCCAAAAATGCTTATATTAATATAAACCTAAAATCCTGCTAAAATCAGGGGGAACTATTATTTTTAAAATATCACACTAAATTTCTTTGGCAAATACCAGACTCAAAATTTTATGTATTTTTCTTATAAAAATAAGGGAAGAAGGTTGTCATATAAATACTGATTCTCAACGTTGAGTTAATAAACAAGGGTGCTATTCACACTCTTTTCAAGATAACTGATTATATTTTCCTTTCTATCTGAACATGTTTTAGCAGAAAAGAATATCTCTTCACATTACCTCTTAAATACAAATTTTCTCATCTTAAAACAAGGGTGACTAAGTACACTAATGATTTTTTCCTCTTTTCCAAGTCTCTCTTCCCCCTCAAACAAACAACAGACAAGTAGCTAACCATGCAAATAAATAAAATCCTAAACAAATAACACTTCATCTAACCAAGCTATTTATTTAGCTTAACATTACTATATCTAAAGAAATATACCCAAGGAAAACCTTGAACATATACATAAGCACTACAGTTCATGACTCTGAAGAAACAATGCTTCCTTCCATAACGCTAAGGATAAGAAATTCCAAAGGTTTGATGGTGAAAGTGAGAATCAGACCGTCTGTGAACATTTACGTATATATATATATGTGTATATATATATATTTTTTTTTTACATTACCATTTATTTTTATACATGGACATCGGCCTTTATCAGGCCATTTATGCTTCTGTGTTAATAAGAACTTGCTCTTTAAATGCAGTTTTTATTTCCTGCAAATAAAATTTACCTTTGGATTACCCCTGAGTTACATTGATTTGAGATATATGAAAAGTTTACAAATGATTATAGAAACCTCTGCAGTGTTTAAAAGTAAAAAGAACTATTTTTTTTTTATTATGGGCTGCTTTGTTTTATTGGGACAAAAAACAAGCAAAGGAAGACAGGGAAAAAATAAATATGTTTCCTCTAATATATGTTGGCTGTTTTGTGTTTTGTTTATAGTCCACTATACAGACAGGTGAAAATTTCATCCTGGTACAGGATTTAAACTAAATTATGGACTACAGAAAGGTGTCGTAAATCAACTTCACATATTGAACAAAAGATAAACAACGGAAGATTTATATTCTGACGAAAGGAACAGTCTCTAACTACAAAACAAAGCAGAAGGAAGAAGGCCAACTCTACTGTGCTAGTGCAGCAGGCTCCCCTGCCCTTTTATAGGCCAACTCAGAACAGTAATTATGGATCTTCAAAGTTGACTTCTGTTTCCAGAACTATGAGTTGTAGTAAAAAATGCCTTTTCATGGAGACAATTACCATTAATCAAAACACTGAGAGCTAATACCACTCAAATCCAACCTACCGCTGTGCCCAGCAATATATCAAACTGTCTGTTGTCAAACACAGTAACAAACTTAAATGGGCTGTTTCCACTACAAACAAAACCAAAAAATGCTAGCTAAGTCATTTTAAAATTCAAACTGCTATCTCAGTAATCCTTCCTGTCACTGGCTTTTAACTTTCAGTGTTCAATCAAAGTCCAACACAGTTGTCAAGTCACTACGTGGATCTGGGAAAAGAAAGCTACTAGCACTGACAGATGAACAGAGACTGAGTATTACAGAAGATTTGGTCAGTTTTGAATATTTAGTACAGCAGCACACTTGAACATGTAATTAACTTTTTTAGGGGGTTGAAATATTTCATTTGTAAGTGAAAAATATGAACAAGAAAAGTTAATTCTCTGTAAGAGTCAGAAACAACAAACTTGTTTCTACAAGGATACAAGGTTCATAAATGCATTTTCTTAACCTTTCTTTAAAATAAACATTAATAGGTGTGTGACTCTTGTGTATGTATGGGGGCCAGTATTTTTTACTACTTTGTTAGTCTGAGGTATAGAACTGTGAGTGGCAAGCTGGGCATTAAGTACCTTTATGTACTAAGCCATATTGTTGGCCCAATTTACTTCCTTAAAAAGAACAGTGTTTAGTTTTCTAATTTCAATTTTAGAGAAGATGACAAAAGAAATTAGCTGCTGGAATCTTATGGATAAGACATTATTATCCTATTCATATTTCAGAATGCAGCTTTCTACATAACACCACTGTCTATAAATATATGAATTAAATAAATATTCTGAAAGACCCCTTTTTACTCACATGCTTCTTCTACTGTTTTTTTCCACTGAACTCAAAGTATTTTTGTATCCCATCTCCAAAAATGGAGATTTTACAAATCAGAAAGTTCTGACAATTCCTAATAAAAGAGTTATCAAAGTATATTATAAAAAATAAACGTAAAAAGGGTGCAAGCCAAGGGATTTAGTAGACAGACGAGGCATTTATGAGCAGTACAGTCCATCACTACTTCTGTGCTTTGTAAGCAAAGATCCACTAAATGTAATTAAATTTTTGTTTATAATAGTCTCATTACTGCTAACTTCATGCTTCCATACTGCCTCCCTATTAGTACAAAATGGCCTTCCACATTTATTACTAGATAATGCATATTGATGGTGCCTTTATGTATATAAAACATAATAGAACAGTTACAAAATATATTCATAGTGCACAAAATGACATGACATGAACTGATTAAGTCAGAGTACATATATGAGCAAATTGTCTAAAGTGAAATTATTTCTTCAGGTTTATGTAGTGAAAGACAATACAAACTCATTGTAGAAGGACCAAAAAGATACTACACAGCCCACTATAATTTCACTACTAGTGATACTCACAATTAGTGCAAACATAACCAAGAAAAAGGTCTAAAGTCCACTCTGAGCCAGTGTCCTGGTATTTATTTCAGCAGTTTCTGCATTTACAAACCTCTTCCAGTGGAATTTATCATTGTTATTTTTACCATCATTCCCTTTCCCCTTCTCATTTAGGCATAAACTCCTATCTACTTTACACTTCCTTTAAATGCTTAATACAAATAACCACAGGAGAATCTCTTCTCCTCTTGAAAAATTGCAAATAAAGATGTCAGCTACTGAGTATATTTGCAGCATCTCCAGCAGCTGCTGTTAAATACCAGCTGGTCTAGCTGATTAAAATTACCTCCGAGTTGGTATTATAAAGATGCCTGGGCAGCAATGCTGTATTAATGGATTATTGAGTGAGCGATGAAAACCTTGGCCAGCTGATGCATTTTATTACAGATAGGCTTTATGATGTGTAATCACTGTAATTTTTACAACTGGAGGAAATATGAAAAAAAGAGTAAACAAAAATCCCCATAGAAACTGTTCTAACTAGATTATTTCTACCAGTCTATTTCCTAGAAGGAATCTATGTACTTATAACTGGGCATAAATACACAGGTGTGGACTTATGCACATGGTTTATCCATCCATCTATTGGGCTATACAGACAAATAGAGAATGCTCACAGACAAATGAACGTGCATATAATTTATGTGAAGAGATATTTGTTGTCTGCCAAACCACCCAATTGGCTACAATGGGATCATATGACCTAAGACTTTTTTCAACTATTCACCAGATGGGCAATAGCTGAAAATCCGAATCTGGCCAACAGAACTGTGGTTTACAGTATAAGGGATGGTATCATTTCACTCTCTTTACTTTTATTTTACATAAATTCACTTCAATTTCCTTTTATTTGATTTCTTATAAGCCGGCAAGGTTTTTATTTTTTACAGAACTCTACTGAATTGTCACCCAAATTCTCTAACTTTCAAAGATGGTTCACTGGCTCAGTTATATTTGTGAATAAGACAGCAGCACAGGACCCTACTTTATCACTTTCTACCGCCCTTCAAATCTATTTATACCACTCTCAGGGCTATAGTGTGCTCCCAGCTGCTTTTTAAGAATGAACAGTGCCTCTCAGGAGGCTGTGGCCAATTAAAATAGCTCAAGTAGAAAATAAACTTCACTGAAGTATGCTACTAAGTAAATAAGGGTCTCCTAGGAAAGGGCAGCTACCTCAGGTTGGATTACCTCTTTTAGGTAATTCAGAAGCTTTTCTTACAGTAATAATTTACCAGAAAGAAATATCAATATGGGTCTATTTGCATTTTTCTACATGTAGACATACAGTTAGACCAGCACCATTTGATGAAGATGCTGTCTTTTGGATTCTTTGTCAAAAACCAAGTTCCCTAAGTGTGTGGGTTTATTTCTCGGTCTTCGATTTGATTTCATGGATCCACCATTCTGTTTCTATGCCAATACCATGCTCTTTTTATTACTATTGATCTACTGTATAGCTTGAGATCTGGGATGGCAATACCTCTAGAATATCTTTTATTGTACAAGATTATTTTAGCTTTTCTGGGATTTTTGTTTTTCCACATGAAATTGGGAATTTTTCTTTCAAGGTCTCTAAAAAATTGTGTTGGTATTTTGATGGGAATTGCATTGAATCTGTAGACAGAAACTCCACAAGGAGAACAATAGAGTCAAAAATCCTGGGCCCACTGGGTTCCTGCAGAGACCAGTACTCCAATCAAGGACCATGCATGGAGAGGACCTAGACTCCCTGTTTAGAGGAAGCCCACAGACTGCTGTTTCCAAGTAGGTTCTCTTCTAAGGGGATCAGGGTCTGTCTCTGACATGAACTCAGTGGCAGGCTCTTATTTTTATTAATTACAATTTATTCACTGTTTCCCCCCTGTAACACCCTCCCTCCTCCCCTCCCAATCCCATTCTCCCTCCTCCTTCTCCATCCATACCCCTCCCTCAGTCCACTGATGGGGAGGTCTAACTCCCATTCCTTCTGATCCTAGTCTATCAGGTCTTAACAAGAACGGCTGTATTGTCTTCCTTTGTGGCCTGGTAAGGCTGCTCCCCCATCCGGGGGAAGTGATCAAAGAGCAGGCCAATCAGTTAATGTCAGAGACAGTCCCTGTTCCCATTACTATGGAATCCACTTGGACACTGAACTGCCATGGGTTACATCTGTGCAGGGGTTCTAGGTTATCTCCATCAAAGGTCCTTGGTTGGAGTATCAGTCTCAGAAAAGACCCCTATACTCAGACTTTTTTGGTTCTGTTGCTCTCCTTGTGGAGCACCTGTCCTCTTCAGGTCTTACTATTTCCCACTTCTTTCATAAGATTCCTGCACTCTGCCCAAAGGTTGGCCATAAGTCTCAGCAGCTGTGTTGCTACCCTGCAGTATAGAGCCTTTCAGAGGCTCTCTGTGGTAGGCTTCTACCTTATTCCCTGCTTTCTTCTTCTTCTGATGTCCATCCTCTTTGCCTTTCTGAATGGGGATTGAGCATTTTAGCCAGATTCCTCCTTCTTGATTAGTTTTTCCACATGAAATTGGGAATTGTTCTTTCAAGGTCTGTAAAAATTTGTGTTGGTATTTTGATGGGAATCGCATTGAATCTGTAGACAGGAACTCCAAAAGGAGAACAGAGCCAAAAATCCTGGTCCCACAGGGTTCCTGCAGAGACCAGTACTCCAATCAAGGACCATGCTTGGAGAGGACCTAGACTCCCTGTTTAGAGGAAGCCCACAGACTGCTCAGTTTGCAAACAGGTTCTCTAGTAAGGACATCAGGGTCTGTCTCTGACATGAACTCAGTGGCAGGCTTTTTGATCACCTTTCCCTGGAGGGTACAGCCTTGCCAGGCCATAGAGGAAGCCAGCCAGGCTTGATGAGACCTGATAAGCCAGGGTCAGATAGAAGGGGAGACAGTCCTTCCTTATCAGTGGACTAGGGAAAGGGCATAGGGGAAGAAGTGGGAGGGAGAGTGGGACTGGGAGGAGATGAGGAAGGAGGCTGCAGTAGGGATACAAAGTAAATAAATTGTAATAAATAAATAAATTAAATTAAATCTTTTAGAAAGCTAGAAAAATAAAAATAAAAAAGAAAGTAATATCTAGTTTACTGTTTTGGTATTTTTGTAAAATAATTAAGATCAATTATCATCATAGCTAAATTAATACATGACATATAACTACAAAGCTATGCTTCTTTCAAAATAGACACTGAAATTTTTAAAGGAATAATTACTCGGAACCCACTGCACATTTTATGATTACTTCCTATACATTATTAGTGTGCTGTGTTTTGAGGTGAGTCTTAACTCTAATAAGTAGCTAATACATCTAATTACAGTCAAATGTGCTCAATGGAAATTGTGAATGATAAGGTTATGTAATATACATATATATATGCATATATATCTTTGGTTATTTGATTATACAAGTATGAAACAGATTCTAATATAGCCTTTATGGTAATAATGACAACCCCAGAAAGGGAATTCCAGAAGTATTTTGAAGAATGTCATTTGATTAAAAAGATATTTGATTAAATAAATGTTATTTTAAAATGTTAAAATTTATTTTAGGAGATCCAAGATGGCTGCCAGGAGAGGACACTGTGTCTGAGGAGTAGGACAGCAGAAACAATGCAGCGACCAGGAGACTGAACTCTAGGACATAAAACGCCAGCATTTGTGATTGCCAAGTGAGCAGAACTCCAATGGTGAGAAAATCAAGTGGGAAAACCCTAGGGACACCCAGTTATTACCCAGAAAAATCTCCGGGTGACCTGCAGTGCACAGCTCTGATCTGAGTGAGCAGCCGCGCTGGATGCCTGCAGCCGCCATACTAGACTGGATCACACAGTCTCCTGGGCAGACTGAGAAGGAACCGGTACCGTTTTCACTGACCTGCACACTGCGGGGGTACACTGCTTGTGTTTGCCAGCAAAAACCTCAGTCCGTGTGTGAGTCCGTGGGCAAGTCTAAGAAGGACCCGGGTTCTGCTTCAACCCACGGGTGTACAGGAGGCGCACACACATCTCCGGAACCACCTCAGACTGAGAGGCTCGGGGGACCATTTTGACCAGACTGCACACTGCGGGCGCATATTGCACGCGTACGCCAGCAAAAACCTCAGTCCTTGTGTGTGTGTGTGTGCGTCCACGGGCCAGACAGAGAAGGCCTTGGGCACCATTTCAGACAGGCCTGCATACAGCGGATGCACACTGCTCGGCAACATCTGAAACCAACCCAAACCCTCTGTGTGTGCCCCAAATATCATCTCAGACCGTGGTGCACAGCCCCTGGCCCAGAAGGGGGCGCAAATCTCCAGTCCAGGGGAGAGTCCTTAGCAGCAAGCCCAGGGCAGAGCACAGAGCCCCAGCTGACATCTCAAAACGGGACACTCAGACTCTAGCACAGAGGGAGGAGTAAAGCCTCCAGACCAGAAGAGGGACCAGACTGCAGTGCTCACAGCTTCTAGCACAGAGCACGAAGCCGGGCACACAGAGCCCACAACAGAGTTTAACTGATACAACAAGACACACTAACAAACCACTGGAAATCCCTGATCTTCTTGAAGAATACTCCTGACACAAGGGATTGACAGTTTCAGACTGAAGTACAGCCTTAAAGCACAAACAGCTCCCTGATTATATATAAACAAATGCCCAGAAATCGGTAAAAGAACTCACCCAACAAAAATCAGGACACCATGGCCCCACCAAAACCACCCAAAAGCAGTGGAGATTTTAATTAATTCAGCAGAGACACAGGAAAATTATGTTAAAGCTTTGATTAGGCAGATATTGGAGGAACAAAAGGAGAGACAAAAAGAGGAAATGAACAAGGCCCTCAAAGAAATGGAGAAGAAATTAACTGCCCACATAGAGGAACAATCAAAGATAAACAGAGAGGAAATAACCAAAATAGGAGACAGTCTGTCAGTTGAAGGAAACCTTACAAAGCATGAAAATGGAATTAGAATCTATAAAGAAGACACAAAGGGAGAAGAACCTGGAACTGGAGAACTTAGAGAAGAGACCAGGAACCACAAAGGTAAGCATCAACAATAGAATACAAGAGATGGAAGAGAGAATCTTGGGAGCGGAGGATACACTGGCTGAAATGGATTCCTCACTCAAGGAAAATAGAAAATCGGA
>JAQQSO010001088.1:0-25147 GCA_028658305.1 Pachyuromys duprasi
CATTGATCCACTATTCTGTTTCTATGCCAATACCATGCAGTTTTTAGTACTATTGCTCTGTAGTACAGCTTGAGGTCAGGGATGGAGATACCTCCAGATGATCTGTTGTTGTAGAGGATTGTTTTGGAGATTCTGGGTTTTTTGTTTCTCCATATGAAGTTGAGTATTTTTCTTTCAATGTCTGTAAAGAATTGTGAAGGTATTTTGATGGGAATTGCATTGAATCTGTAGATTGCTTTTGGCAATATGGTCATTTTCACTATGTTAATCCTACCAATCCATGAGCACGGGAGGTCTTTCCACCTTCTAAGATCTTCTTCAATTTCTTTCTTCAGAGATTTGAAGTTTTTTTCATATAGGTCTTTCACTTGCTGGTTAGAGTCACCCCAAGGTACTTTATGTTATTAGTGGCTATTGTGAAGGGTGTTGTTTCTCTAATTTCTTTTTTGGCCCTTTTGTCTTTGGTGTACAGGAGGGCTTCTCATTTTTTTGAGTTGATCTTGTATCCAGCCACTTTACTGAAGGTGTTTATCAGTTGAAGGATTTCTCTGGTTGAATTTTTGGCGTCCCTCATGTATATTACATGGTCTGCAAATAGTGATACTTTGACTTCTTCCTTTCCAATTTGTATCTTTTTGATCTCCTTTAGTTGTCTTATTGCTCTAGCTAGGACTTCAACTACTATGTTGAAAGGATATGGAGACAATGGGCAGCCTTGTCCCTGATTTCAGTGGGATTGATTTAAGTTTCTATTGAGTTTGATGTTAGCTATAGGCTTGCTATATATTGCCTTTACTATGTTTAGGTATGTGCCTTGTATCCCTAGTCTCTCCAAGACTTTAAACATGAATGGGTGTTGGATATTGTCAAATGCTTTTTCGGCATCTAGGGAGATGATCATGTGGTTTTACTCCTTCAGTTTGTTTATATGGTGGATCAGATTGATGGATTTGTGTATATTGAACCACCCTTGCATGCCCAGGATAAAGCCTACTTGGTCATGGTGGATGATATCTTTTATGTGTTCTTGGATTCGGTTTGCAAGTATTTTATTGAGTATTTTTGCATCAATGTTCATAAGAGAGATAGGTCTGAAGTTCTCTTTTTTTGTTGGATATTTGTGTGGTTTAGGTATCAAGGTGGCGTCATAGAAAGAGTTCGGTAATTTTCCTTCTATTTATATTTTGTGGAACAGTTTAGAGAGAATTGGTGTTGGGACTTCTTTGAAGGTCTCGTACAATTCTACACTAACACCATCTGGCCCAGGGCTTTTTTTCGTAGGGAGGCTGTTGATGACTGCTTCTATTTCCTTGGGGGATATAGGTCTATTCAATCATCCTATCTGATCTTGGCTTAATTTAGGTAGGTGGAATTTCTCAAGAAAATTTTCCATTTCATTTAGATTTTCAAATTTTGTGTCACATAGGCTTTGGTAGTAAGACCTAATGATTGTTTGGATTTCCTCAGTGTCTGTAGTTTTGTCCCCCTTTTCATTTCTGATTTTGCTGATTTGGACCATTTCTCTCTGCCTTTTTGTTAGTTTGGCTATAGGCTTTTCTGTCTTGTTGATTTTCTCAAAGACACAGCTCTTGGTTTCTTTGATTCTTTGAAAAGTTTTATTTGTTTCTAATTGCTTGATTTCAGCCCTGAGTTTGATTATTTCCAGCCATCTGCTCTTCTTGGTTGTATCTGCTTCTTTTTTTCTAGGGCTTTCAGTTGGGTCATTAAGTTGCTTGTATGAGATGTTTCAAATTTCTTCTTGAAGGCACTTAGTGCTATGAACTTAGCACTGCCTTCATTGTGTCCCATAAGTTTGGGTTTCTTGTGCTTTCATTTTCGTTGAATTGTAGGAAGTCTTTAATTTCTTTCTTTATTTCTTCCCTAACCAATCTGTCCTTGAGTAGCAAGTTGTTCAGTTCCCATGTATGTGCAGGCCTTTTGTTGTTTCTGTTGTTGTTGAGACTCAGCTTTAGACTGTGATGGTCAGATAGGATATAAGGGAGTATTTCAATTTTCTTGTATCTGCTGAGGCTTGCTTTGTGACCAACTATATGGTCTATTTTGGAGAAGGTTCCATGAGGTGCTGAAAATAAGGTATTCTCTTTTGATCTGGGGTGAAAAGTTCTGTAGACATCTATTAGGTCCATTTGATTTAGGGTGTCTATGAGTGCCCTTGTTTCTCTGTTTTGCTTCTGACCGGATGATCTGTCCCTTGGTGAAAGTGGAGTGTTGAAGTCTCCCACTATTAGGGTGTTGGGATCAATGTGTGATTTCAGTTTTAATAATGTTTGATTTACATATGTAGGTAATCTTGTATTTGGGGCATAAATGTCCAAAATTGTGATGTCCTCCTGTTGGAATTTTCCTTTGATCAGAAGGAAGTGTCCCTACTCATCTTTCTTGATTAACTTTGGTTGAAAGTCTATTATATTAGATACTAGGATTATATCTTGTTTTCTGGGTCCATTTGTTTGGAAAATGGTTTTCCAGCCCTTTACTCTGAGGTAGTGTTTATCTTTGTTGCATAGGTGTAGTTCTTGAATGTTGGATCCTGTTTCTGCAAACATTCTGTTAGTCTGTGTCTTTTTATTGGAAAGTTGAGTCTATTAATGTTGATAGATAATAGTGACCAATAACTGTTACTTCCTTTTATTGTGGAGTTGGTGGTCTTACTGTGATTCATTGCTTTCTTGTTGTTGTTGTTGTTCGGAAGTTATCTGTATCCTATATTTTCTTTGGTGTAGTTGTTTTCATTGGATTGAAGTTTTCCTTCTAGTATCTTCTGTAGGGTTGGGTTGCTGTGTAGATATTGCTTAAATTTAGTTTTGTCATGAAAGATTTTGTTTTCTCTATCTATTTTGATTGTAAGCTTTGCTGTGTATAGTAGTCTTGGTTGGCATCTCTATTTCCTTAATGAATGCATGACTTCTGCCCAAGCCCTTCTGGCTTTCATAGTTTCTGCTGAGAAGTCTGGTGTGATTCTGATCGGTCTACCTTGGTATGTTACTTGATCCTTTTCTTTGATGCCTTTAATATTTTTTCTTGGTTTTCTAGGTTTAGTGTTTTGACTATGATGTGAGGAGAGGTAGTTCTTTTCTGGTCTAGTCTATTTGGTGTTCTCTAGGCTTCTTGTATGTTTATGGACATTTCTTTTTTTAAATTGGGAAAATTTTCTTCTATGGTTTTTTAAAAAATATTTTTCTGGTCCTTGGAGCCTGGAGTCTTCTTTTTCATCTATTCCTATTATTCTTAGGTTTTGTCTTTTCATGGTATCCTCTATTTCTTGCATCTTTTGTGTTTGGGACTTTTCCGATTTTATTTTTTCCTTGAGTAAGGAATCCATTTCAGCAATCGTTATCTTCAGCTCCGGAGAGTCTCTCTTCCATCTCTTATATTCTATTGGTGATGCTTACCTTTGTGGTTCCTGATCTTTTCTCTAAGTTCTCCAGTTCCAGGTTATTCTCTGTTTGTGTTTTCTTTATAAATTCTAATTCTGTTTTCATGCTTTGTACCATTTCCTTCATCCGATTGAGTGTTGCTCCTATTTTTTGTTTGTTTCCTCTCTATATGTCTTTAATTGTTCTTCTAAATGTGCAGTTATATTCTTCTGAATTTCTTTGAAGGCCTTGTTCATTTCCTCTTTTTGTTCCCTAATATCTGCATAATCATAGCTTTGACATAATTTTCCTGTGTCTCCACTGAATTAAAATCTCCATTGCTTTTGGGTGTTTCTGGTGGGGCCATGGTGTTCTGATATTTGTTGGTTGAGTTCTTATATTAACCTTTGGCCATTTGTTTATATATAATGAAGAATCTGTTTGTGCTTTGAGGCTGAACCTCAGACTGGAACTGTCAATCTCTTGTGTCTGGAGTATTCTTTAAGAAGATCAGGAAGTTCCAGTGGTTTGAGAGTGTGTGTTGTTGCCTCAGCTGTACTCTGTTGTGGAATCTGTGTTCCCAGCTCTGTGCTCTGTGCTAGAAGCTGTGAGCACTGTAGGCTGGTCACCCCTCTGGTCTGGAGGTTTGGCTCCTCATTCTATGTCAGAGGCTGATTGTCCAGGTTTGAGATGGCTCTGGGGGCGCTGCTCGGGTTTGGAGGCTCTATGCTCTAACCTGGGCTTGCTGCTAAGGACTCCCCTCTGGTCTGGAGTCTTGGCGCCTCCTTCTGGGCTAGGGCCTGTGCACCATGGTCTGAGATGTGTATCTGGGTGCACCTCAGTCTGGACCTGATACTATGTGTCCTGGTCTGGGGTGGCAGCTGGCGGTGCCAAGGGCAGTGTGCCCGTCTGATGCAGCCCATTTCTGGGAATATTATCTGGGGGCTTCTTAGTCTGGCCTGTGGACAGACACACATGGCCCGGGGTGGCGGCTGTTGGCACCTAGAGTGGCTGCGTGTTCAGATCAGGGCTGTGCGCAGCCAGTCACTAGGAGTTTTTCCAGGGAATAACTGGGTGTCCTTAGGACTTTTCCACTTGATTTCCTCACTGTAGGAATTCTGCTCTTCTGGCAATCACAAATGCTGGTGTTGTAGATCCCAAAGTTCAGTCTCCAAGTCACTCTGCTGACACTGCTGTTCTACTCTTCAGACACAGTGCCCTCTCGTGGCAGCCATCTTGAATCCCCTGTCTATGGTTCTTAAAAGCAGGAGTCATTTGAGTTCAGAAGACCTAGAATCCTGGATATGACTATTCCTGTCGAGAGAGAGTTATGGTCTTATCATATTCTACAGGTAGGTTGCTTCCTATGTGTAGAAAGGGCAGCAGTTGTACTGCCTTCAGAATTTTGTTCTGACTACAGAACAGGATTCTGTTAGACTGAAAAAGCTTTTCATTGCACTCAATTGCTTCTCCTGTATGTTGTGACACACACATGTCTCTCATCTGCAAATCCAAGGAATAGAGTATTTCTTATATTACTGAAAAAATTAATCAAATGACGATTAATAGAATATAAATGTACAAAGATACTTAAATTGTAAACAGATAAAAATTCTGAAAGAGAAATTGTTTGACTCACTACAAAAATGTGTTTTATTTCCCCTCCTAGTTTCAGTGATATCTTCTCTGAACTCATGTCTTCTCATTCTTTCTCCTGTTGATTCTTTTGTAAGTAAACCAGTTCTCTTTCAGTATTTAGAATACCTCATGGCTGATTTTTAGCAAAGTTGTATTAAATGACCTTTGCTGAGCCTAAGACTTCCTGCTTCAGTCTGGCTACAAGGTAGGAGTTTCACCTGTGACACTTGTGACAGAGCTCTTGAACCCTTTCCTCATCACACACATCTTACTCTGTAATAAAACAGACACAACATAAGTTGCTTTTGTGTCTTCTTTATTTCTGGCCTCCCTCACGAAATCCTAAGTCCTATGAAATAAATAAATACGTATTATTTCCTTCTCAGTATATAGCAGCCAGACCTGTCTACTTCATAAACTTGGCTTGGCTATCAGAGGACTTGTCTCTTCTTTGCGTGGTAGGCATGTCAATATTCTTACGGCTCTAAAATCTGTGCAACTTTGATGGAAGTGTTGAACCTCTGTACTTGCATGAAGCTGAAAAAGAAACATTCTTCAATGATTGTGCTAATGTATCTGGACAGTAGATGAATAATTGAACATTCATCCTATGACTGTCAGCGTTTCGTTGCTGTCCTCAAAAGCGTTGCCCTTCAATTTGTCTATAACCTCCCAAGTTTTGAACTATTTTAACACTTCAATTTACCCAGTAAGCAGGATAATTTTACTATAAGACCCAAATACCTAGGCGCTAATGCTATTCACCTCAAGTGCTAATGTTGTAAAACATTTAAATCACTGTGGTAATTGGAGACAGTATTGTTTAAAATACTTAATTTCTTCAAGCCATTCCAAATCTGAAAGATACAGTTTTGTCTAATCAGCATTAAATAAATACATTAAGAAATAAAGTTTTATGACTCACAGTGGATGCTTAATAACTTATTCTTAGAATACTGGATGATACAAACATTATTGCTATCAGAAGAAAAATACAACTTGAATATTTATTAACCTGCTGAGGCTAAAAATAAGCATGTCATAGATAGCTATCATAATGAGTACATGAGTGCTACCAAGTAAACAGTATTATCATGGCGTGTTGCCAAGAAAGTTCTGTCTTATAATACGTACAGTACACAATCAATAAAGAACAAAATAATAGCTGGTTGTGGCAAAGGAAGTTATCAAATGTAGCATAAATACCAAAGGCCACTTTTTCTTCTTCTTTTTTAAATTTATTTTTATTTTTATATCAATCAGAGGTTAGATACTTTGCATCCCAGGCATAGCCCCCTCCCTTTTTCCCTCCCACTCTCCCCATCCCTCCCTCATCTCCTCCATGCCCACTCCAAGTCCACCTATAGGGGAGGATCTCCTCCCCTTCCATCTGACCCCAGTTCATCTTGTCTCCTCAGGGCTGGCTACAATGTCCTCCCCTGGGATCTAGCCAGGATGTTACTCCCTGGCGTGTATGGGGGAGAGTCAAAGAGCCAGCCATCGATTTCATGTCTGAAACAGTCCCTGTTCCCCTTACTAGGGTCTTCAGTTGGATACCAAGCTACTATGGGCCACTTCTGAGTGGGGGTTCTAGGACATATCCATACATGGTCCTTGGTTGGAGAAACTGTCCCATAGAAGACCCCTGTGCTCTGCTCAGTTTGGTCTTTGTGGAGCTCTTGGTATCCACAAGTCTTATTAACTTCCCCTATTTTTATTATTATTTCCTGCCCTCTGCCGAAGGCTTGGTTGTGATTCTTAATATCTGCTTTGATACATTGCTATATTGATTCTTTCAGAGGCCCTCTTTGGTATGCTCCTGTCCTGTTGCTTGTTTTATCCTCCATTCAATGTCCATCCCATTGGCCACTTTTAAAATCATTAACCTGAGACTGAATCCTGCTGGTCTTACTTGCTACCCATGATCATGGCTATTAAGATATTGGATATTGTCTGAGATCATATTGCAAAGTTACTGCCACGAGCTTGGTTATTACCTTAAAGATTGAAGATAGATTTGGAAGAGAAAGCTTTCAAAACTGAAGGACATTTCTTAGGTTTTTGGTATTTATGAAGAATTTATCCAAGAATCTGCACTAAGTAATTTTCCTTAAAGGAGAGCAGTGAACATGCTTTCTGGATAAGCCATTGAGTAATTCTAATATCAGAAAACATAACTAAATGAAAATACAAATACAAATCCAGTTTTTTTTTCTTTCTCCCCCTTTCTTCTTGTGCTGGGTTTGAGCTCAAAATCCAGGCTCATGCTAAACATGTCGGTACAATGTTCTTTTGGAATATATACACCTTACCCTTGTTCATTCACATGTTGACTTCTCTCCCCCACTCTCTGGTTTCAATCTGGACATTGCATTGTGATACTTATTCTAAGTATCACCTGTCTCAACTTTGTGTAAACATGTCTAAATAAAACACCAGCCACAATGTTGAGCAATGGAGCAGAAGGAGTAGGAGGGAGAAGGGAGGAGCCAGAGGAGAGGAAGGAGTGGGAGGCAGAGGAGGAGGAGAAGAGGCAGGAGAGAAGCTGGGAGAGCAGAAGCTGGAGGAGAGGTCTTGGAACAAGGTAGAGAAATGAACCAGACCTAAGATATCACTAAAAGCCAGTATAATGGGTGAATCTGAATGGTAGGAACTATGCGGGCTTGGAGGTTTAGGATGGAGTAATTATTGCCCAGTATTGTGTTCTAGGTTAATTAAATTAATCCTAGTCTCTGTGTGGTGATTTGGTTATACAGCTGTTTAGGAATAACCACAGCTTACTAATAGATATATCAATAACAATTAACACCAAATACAACATAAGCATACTGTCAGTTATGAGTGACTCGACCTATAGATATATTGTCTAATAGTGAAGACACTTGTCTTTGTAGTAGCCAGTTTTAGATAAGACCTTGTTGCTCCTGTGAACTAAAACGTTATATACCACATATAATCTTAAGTGAAATAGTGGATTTACTATGATGGTTCATTTCTTGCTTTAACACAGCTGAATTAAGAGGTATTCAAATAATTTTGAAACACTCTAAGTGATTTTGTTTTGATGTACCTGTATGAAATTAAGTTATATCTGTAGTAAAGTTTATGGTTCCACCCTAATAAGGGTGGGGCATTCCAGTTCATTTGAATGCCTAAATAAGTGCCAGATCTCTGCTAGGTATGTATTCCTTCCTATCTCGTGTTTTTTTTTTTTTTAATCTAAGATACAATCTTTGTTTTCCTGTTTTACACTTAAATCATAGCATTGTTCTTCCTAAGTCTTGGCCTACAGATCTTTGGATTGGGAAGAGACCCTGGGCTTTTTATTCTTCTGCCTTCACTCATTCTAGAACTAAACATCAGCTCTCCTGTACCTCTCTCTTGTGGAGCAGCATTGCAGATTGAGGAAAACACCCACTTCCATAGTTATGTGAGTTATGTTCTTATAATAAACCTTCATATTTATATTTGAACATATAACTTTTATGATTATGCATCTCTGAATAATCTAATGTATTTTTTTCTTGCTTAGGAAATAATAATTGACATTTGTAGGAATTGGGACCATAAGCACTGCTAAATAACTGATAATAACAGGTAAGATGAACTCACCTAAGGTGCCTCTTTTGCTTGGCTAATGAACATGATATATACAAGTCAACTTCAACCATCGCTGGAATCCTACTAGGCAATTACAAAGTATCTGTAAAGAAAGACGAGAAAGATGAAAACTGACCAGTGTTAATGTTACTCATATTTACAATTTCTAGTTTTCTATGCAAAACTTCTTTTTGAGTCTCTTTGTAATTAATGATGATCTGTACATAGTTCTCAATGATTTTTTTTTTGTTTGAATTAAGACCTTGCCCATTTTCCATGCTTGTCCTTGAGGATTTCTGAGACTATTGTATTTTTTTCTGGACTCTGCACATAAACAGACACATATGCACACAATTAACTATTTAACACCTGCATTTGAATCACAAGTAATCTTGCCATATATCCACCATTTCTGAAATGATACTCAGTGTCATAAAATTTTATTTTGTTGTATAGCTTGTGCTGTTGTATTGATATCAAATTTTTGTCTTCTGCAATATTCTACATTTCCATAAAAACAAATAAAATAAATATTTCTTGAATTCCATTAGTCATTATGAATCAATTATTTGATATGGTTCTTGTTTTTAAGTAAAACACATTTTTAAGATCTATTTAAAGATATATTTTTAATTGTGTGTGTGTACATGCTTGTGCATAAGTATGTGACTATGAGGTAAGTGGCAGTGGAGGTCAGGCAGAATGTGATTTTTGATCCTTTGGAACTAGAGGTATATGCTAGAGGTTTGTTAGTTGTGAACTAACAAACAAGAGTGCTAAAAACTGAACTCAGATCCTCTGCAAGAGCAGCAATCTGCTGATTCATCTCTGCAACAGCAGAATTATTTTACACATCTTTTTTGAGGGAGAAAGTTTTGCTCTTCTGCTCTGGCTGATATGGAGCATGCGGTCTTCTATGGTTAGGGCTGCAGGCCTGTGCTGCTATTCTTGGGTCCACATGATCACTTACAATTAAGATGTGAATATTCAATGTATATATTTCAGCATATTAATCTGTCAAAACAGTTGAACTGGAGAAAGCCAGCCTTAATTCGGCTTCCCAACATGTCTGGGAAGTGTCTTAGTTAGGAACCATCTCAGCATGTGATCACTTGCTCAGCTACAATCACATTTATATTGTTTTTTCTTTAATTTCTATAATGTTCATGTTCTCGTCAACACTAAAGTCTGTTAGGTTAAACAGTATAGTTACTCAATTTATTCATTTACTTACCTCAGTGTTGAATAGGCATCTAGGATATAACAGAATGATAGTGAGCAATTCTGAGATTGATGATCACATAGACAAATGTGGACTGTGGGCTGTCTCTCCAGCAGGTCTCAGCTTTTCTTCTTCACAATATATTGGTGGGTCCATTCTTTGAGATTGCTTACTTACCCTTCTTTCCATTCCACCAAAACACCTGACAAATACCATTGACATACAAATATGCCCTTCATCTATCTATCTATCTATCTATCTATCTATCTATCTATCTATCTATCTATCTATCTATCTATCTATCTATCTAATGAGCATTATTGTAAAGAATTCTTTAATTATGTGGAAGAAAGACAAAACAAGTGGGAAATAATGTAATGCAGAATGCATTGAATAGAACCACATTTTTTTTGAAAGCCTTTATGTGTTTTCAGAAAGAAATATAATTTGGAAAGTTTCCTGTGATGGGGTGAAGGATTTTTGAATCAAAATAACCTCATCTACCACTAAAGATTTATTCACCTCTGGCCAGAGTCCTCAAGCACTGTTGTAAGCACAGAGTTTAGCTGACATGTCTCTACCACTGAAAGGATAGATAAATAAATCCTGAGGCTTTGTGTTGAACCCAAATGAGTTCTTTATTGTTGACTGAAAACAAAGGGCACAGATGTTTTAACTGCACCGAGAGAATGAGATTTTGGAACATAAAAGACAAGGGGACAGAGTCATCATTCAAAGCCACACTTGTCCCAGATATTATCAAGCTTAGGGACGGCACTGCAGAACAGTCTAGTGATCTGGGTAGATGGCCACTGCTTCTCTCCTATAAATAAACCTGCATTCTTCCCAGGGGAAAATATTATGTAACAGTGTTTATGGCAAACATTTGAAATATTTTCCATACTAACCATTTCAGTGCTGGAAGATGAAGAACAATATACTTAGTGAAATGTGAGCCATAACTTGCTATTGTGTCGCAGACCTGCATTTAAACAAGCCAGTTTTTCCGTGACTTGTTATCTGCTTAGGTTAGAAAAGAGGGTTTTTTTCCCCCCTCTCAGTTTTCTTAGACAAAAAGTTCATGTTATTTTTTGTACGTATTTTATTTTATTTTTCTCTGGACCACGTTGTTAACATAAATTGACCACCCAGGCCTTTTATTCATTCTGTTTTGTTTTCTGAAGCGAAAAAGAGTGTCCTGTGCCATGCTAAGGGTCATATTTTGTGTATGATCTGAAAGGCTGTGGTTTTTATTTTGAAGAGATATATGTGGTCATCCTCCCTCCATTTTGTTTTTAACAGTAGCTAATCTCTTGAGGCCAGATGGTGTACAGAGTCAGCTTCTCTCCTTCAGAAGCTGCACTTCAGCTCATTCTTTGTCATCAGTTGCTTTGCTATGTAAACATCAGCAACCTTTACCATTCTTTAACCCTGTCATTTTCTTTGAATGTCTCTAGAAACATCTCTCTCATTAAATTGGTGAGGCTGTATTTTAAAGTAATGGCTGCATTTATAATTATGTTTAATTTTTTTCAAGTCACAGGAAGAGGAAAAAGTAAGTTCACTTTAGTTCATGTGTGATTGTTAGATAGAAGCTAAAAAGAAATAGGTGAAAGTAATGACACAAGAAAACCCGGAGCCAATGGCGCCAAGCTCAGGACAAAATCAAGTATTTGTTTATTTGTTTATTTCAAGTTCAGTGCTGTCCGCAATTCATTTGGTATTTAGCTTCCTAATCCTGGCCCTGAAGATCTATATCCCCATCTCCCAAACTGGTGATCTCAGTTATTTCTCAAATATTGATTTTTGTTTTTAATCTGCGACATTATGGTGCCTTCTTATGAACTAGCATTCAGAAAGCAAATCATACTCTACATCTTGATAGTCACATGACATTCTTAATTAAGTTTCAGCCTTAATGATATAAGTACCTTTCACACCTCATCCTTCACCTACACTGGCATCCTGTTTTTCTGTTTTTAATGCATAGAAAAATAGAACATATAAATAGAATGTTTCCATAAAAATTAAAATGTTTGGGTAAATGTCACTCTTATGATAACTTTATCTGAGGTAAAAAATAACTTTATGGTGAGAAGATTTTTTGAGAGACAGTCGGAGGAAGGAGAGAAAAATCTTTCAGTTTAATACTTTCTAAAAATAAGCATATCCTGAGTACATACACATCTAAGAACTTCTCTCTGTGTTCTAGAACCTTTTTTTTTTTAATATTTGATAATTGAACTGCGATTACTCAGTACAATTAGCCTGCTTCCATTTCAGTCTGTGGCCACTGTCTGTCTCCACTGTGAGACCTTCCATATCAGTGGTTCTCAGCCAGTATGTTGTGACCTTATTGGGGACTGCATATGAGATATCTACATTACAACAGTAGGAAAATTACAGTTAGGAAGTAGCAGCAAAATAAGGTTGTGGTTGGGAGGTCACCACAACCGGAAATGTGTTAAAGGGTCACAGCCTTAGGGAGGCTGAGGACCACTGCCCTGTGTGTTTAATTGTCAGAATTTCTGTATGTGTGAAAATATCCTTTTTCTCTCTGAAATCCATAGGATGATGAACCAGGTAAGGTTAAACTAATGCCAGGGATGGAGAATGGTTTGTCTGGCCAAAGCAGCAGGGATGTAGTTTTCTAGTCTCAGGCCTCTTTCCTCTTGAGTCACCTTTTAATGGGGACTAGGCTGCAGTGAAAGTTACCCATAGAGGGAGGCAGACTCCTCATGGACATGGATTGCCATATCCATGGGCTCCAACCACACATTCCACACAGCTTCTAGAGCCTAGAAAATTTCATCCAAAGGTATAATATTGGTCTTTCCAAGTGATCATCAGCATCCAGACATTGTGAATTAAATTGTTAAAACTATTGCCAGTACTTTGATAATGTTAAACTGATTCATCCACTCAACAAATATATATTTATAGGCTATCTATTATTCTTCACATGCTATATGATGGGCACAAGCTATATTATTATGTGTTAGTGAAATAGAACATCACTGAGTGAGACTCACGGCCTCTGTTTGATAAGAAGGTTCTGAACATAGTAACTAATTTGGGAGTTTGTATGAATTAGAGAGAGAAGTATGGTTATGTGAGTCAGTTTTATCCTTTCTGTTCCAGAATTGTACATTTCCCTATGCCTCATGGGATAGATTGTATATTCTCCTCAGAGTCATATTCTCATGGTATTGCACAATTGTGGTACAATCCATTTACTTTTGAGATGTATAATATATAAAATTATCTAGCTAGGAAAATGCACATAAAAGTTTGATCCTTTAGATATTTTACTTACTTAATGATTTGCTATAGTATTGTACCTGGCAGACAGACACACTGCAAGAGAGCAAAAGTAAATTTTGTCTACCAGTCTTTGAGGCTTTTGCAATTCTTCATTTCATGGCATGAGCATGTGTATTAGGCAGCATTATAGAGCAGAACAGAGCTGATAGAATGAATCTTTATATATAGCTACAAAAAGGGGATTTATTAGAATGGCTAATAAATCCTAGTGCTCTAGTTAGTCCAACAATGGCTGTCTACTAAGGGAAAATCTAAGAATCCAGTCGTTGTCCAGTCCAAGAATCCAGTAGTTATTCAGTCTCTGAATATGATCTTCAGTATACACCAGAATCCTGAAAAGTAGGCTGTAATGCCAGTGAAGGAATAGCCTTGTCAGTGAGAATGAGGGCAAGGATGCAAGGAGAAAAAGCTTTTTTTTTCATGTCCTTATATAGGCAGCCACCAGGAGATGTGCTCCATATTTAAGGTAGAACTTCCCACAAAAAAAATTTGGCTTGATAGTGGGCCTTTCTGCCTCAAAAGGTTTGATTTAATTAAGAAAAAAGATTCCTCACAGATGCTTGGGTTTTTAGTTAATTTCAGATGCAGTCAAGTTGGCAACCAATAATAGCCATCACAGCATGAAGAGGCTATTCAAATCACAGAGATAATGCTACTAGAGGAACCATGGAAAAGGTATAGCTTTCAACTGTTTCCATTAGCTGGGCCATACCGTACAAATTACCAGGATTTCTCAAAATAATGTCACCAGATGAAAGCAAGAATTCAGAAGAAAATCTTGGAGGGACTTTTTGTTGTTGTTGCTCTTTCTTCCTTTCTTTGTTTCTTTGTTTGTTTGTTTGTTTGTTTGTTTCTTTCTTTTTTCTTTTTCTTCTTTAAAATTTATATCTCGGCTATGGCCCCCTCCCTCATCTACTCCCCATCTAATCTTCCCTCCCTCTTCTCTGTCTATGCCTCCCCCCCCCCATAGTCCACTGATAGGGGAGGTCCTCCTCCCCTTCTATTTGACCCTAGCCTATCAGGTCTCATCAGGACTAGTTCCATTATCTTCCTCTGTGGCCTGGCAAGGCTGCACCCTCCAAGTAGAGGTGATCAGAGAGCCTGCTACTGTGTTCATGCCAGAGAAAGTCTCTGCTCCCCTCACTAGGAACCCCACTTGGAGACTGAGTCTATGGGCTACACTTGAGCCAGGGTTTTAGGTCTTCTCCATGCATTGTCCTTGGTTGGGTATCAGTCTCTTAAGGGCCCCCAGGGCTCAGTTTTTACGGCTCTGTTTGTCTCCTTTTGGAGCTCTTGTCTTGGAGGGAGGGATGTTTTGAATTAAAAAAATAACAAGTATTATCCTTTGTAATGTTTTATAAAGTATTTTTTCACAAATCTTATTGGATTACCTTATTCTTTTGTATTGGTCTGAATATGATGATTTTTCACACTGAAAATATTTCTCACGATTACCTCTGGTCCTGCATGCTGGCTTTTTATATTTCCTCTGAGACTTTAGATAACTTACAGAGACTCCCAGTTTCAGTTTTCTTCTGTGTAAATATGGTATAAAACACTGTTATCTCTCTCTTTCTTTTCTCTCCGTCATCCCTTCCATTCCCTAATCCACTTCCTCTACCTTGTTTCACCCCTCTCCTCCCTTTCTCCCTTCCCCTTCTCACTTCTCCTTCTGTTCTGTCTGCCTCTTTCTTTCTCTGTCTCCCTCTTCCAAGACAGGGTTTATCTGTGTAGCCTTGGCTGTCCTGGACTCTACATAGACTAGGATGGCCTCAAACTCCCAGAGATCTGCCTACCTCTGTCTCCTGAGTTTGGATCTAAAGGTGTGTGCCGTCACTGCCTGACCTCCTTCTTCTTTAGGTTAAAGTACTTAGAAGCTATAGGACACACTATAAATACATAAGGGGTTACTCTCTCACTAAAAAGCATCAGGAAACACTCGTGATGGATTTTATAAAAATATTTATTTATTACAATTTATCACTTTGTATCCCCACTGCAGTACCCTCCCTCATCTCCTTCCAGTCCCACTCACGCTCCCTCTTCTTCCCTTATGCCCTTTCCTTAGTCCCCTGATAGGGGAGACCTCCTCCCCTTCTATCTGACCTTAGCTTATCAGGTCTCATCAAGGTTGACTGCATCATCTTCCTCTGTGGCCTGGCAAGGCTGCATCCCCCATGGGGAGGTGATCAAAGAGCCAGTCTCTGAGTTCATGTCAGAGACAACCCCTATACCCCTTACTAGGGAACCCACTTGTAAACTGAGCAGCCAATGGGCTTCCTTTGAACAGGGGGTCTAAGAGTCCTCTCTATGTATAGTCCTTGGTTGGAGTATTGGTCTCTGTAGGTCCCCCTGGGTCCAGGTATTTTGGCTCTGTTGTTCTCCTTGTGGAGGTCCTTTCCTGTCCAGGTTTTTCTCTCTCCCTCTTCTTCCATAAGATTCCCTGCACTCTGCCCAAAGTTTGGCTATGAGTCTCAGTATCTCCTTTGATAGCCTGTTGGGTAGAGTCTTTCAGAGGTCTTCTGTGAAGGCTCCTGTCCTGTTCCTTGTCTTCTCCTACTTTTGATGTCTATCCTGTTTGCCCTTCTGAATGAGGATTAAGCCTCTTCCCTAGGGTCCTCCTTGTTGTTTAGCTTCTTTAGGAGTACAGATTTTAGTATGTTTATTCTATATTATATGGCTAATATCACTTATAAGTGAATACATATCATATATATCTTTCTGCTTCTGGGTTACCTCACTCAGAATGATCTTTTCTAGTTCCCACCGTTTGCCTGCAAATTTTATGTTTACTTGTTTTAATTGCTGAGTGATGTTCCATTGTGTAAATGTACCACACTTTCTTTTTTCATTTTTTATAGATTACAGTTTATTCACTCTGTATCCCAGCTGTAGCCCACTCCCCCAACCCCTCTCAATCCCTCTCTCATCTCCTCCCATACCCCTCTACAAGTCCATTGATAGGGGAGATCTTCCTCCCCTTCCCTCTGACCCTAGCCCATCTTTTCTCATCAGGGCTGGCTACATTGTCTTCCTCTGTGGCCTGGTAAGGCTGCTCCCTCCTCAGGGGGAGGTGATCAAAGAGCCAGCCACTGAGTTCATGTCAGAGACAGTCCCTGTTCCCCTTACTAGGATGCCCATTGGGACACTGAGCTGTCATGGGCTACATCTGTGCAGGGGTTCTAGGTTATCTCCATGAATGATCCTTGGTTGGAGTATAAGTCTCAGAAAAGACCCCATGACCCACATTTTTTGGTTCTGTTGCTCTCCTTGTGTAAATTCTGTCTCCTCAAGGTCTTTCTGTCTCCCTCTTCTTTCATATGATTCCCTGCACTCTGCGCACTTTCTGTACCCATTCCTCTGTTGATTTTTAAAACATTCATAGAAAATCAGGATAGGAAGTGAAGGGTGATTTAATGTGCTTAATTTGAGCTTTATTGGCACCACAGTTTACAAACTTTTAAAAGACATGCCTTTCTTTCTGACAGTCTATTTCTTTATATGGAGAAGGATGAAAAGTGGTTAGCACAGGTGGTAAGTGATACAGATAGGCTGAGTTTCAAAGGATGATTGCATTGTGGAGGTTGTGTTCTACTGCAGAAGTAATATATTAAGCATGAAGCCCAAGCTTTGCTGTGTGGCTTTTTATGCTCTTTGAGTTTCTGCTCAGATGGAATCATAACTCAAGAAATTCAGTTTTGACAACCTAAACACTATGTAGCTTAAAGGACATAAAATAAACTAGACAACACTATACAGAGGAGTAGAGTGGAATGTTTAGACCCAATCTATTCAATATCTGACACTGTATAAGCCTCTGGCAGCTTGAAAATTGATTGGAAATGACCTCAAGCATTATAACTTTATATTAAATGTTATATTAAATCTGGTTCTGGTATTTGCCTTTATGATCTTTTCATCAAAAGCCCCAGTGTAACTAAAGGTTTTTAAGATCTTTGTCCTAAACTGGCTTGTGTAACAGCACACAAGGTGCTGAGGCAACAGCGTTGTTGACATGTCCCTTGCTGCTCTCAAATGTCTTTCTGGTCCTTCTTTATAGTTCAAACCATCAATTCCTAAAGAGACCAATAAACCAGTTATTTTCCCCAATTTATAGTAAACAAGTGTTCTGAAAAAAATGTATCTTTTCTTCAAATGTGTTTTGAATCCATCTATGGTATAGGTCTTTATATTAGCATCCCCAAATCCAAACTAATTTTCTTTCTCTTTGGTGCATTTACCAAATTGTTTATGTTCTTGAAAAACAAAAGGTTGTTCTACATACAATCATCAATTCGTTCTTTACTGTAGATACTGTAGATTCTGTCTACATCCACGTAACTCATAGTCATTTATATACAATTCTTTCATGTGTTTGTCTTTGCTTGTCTCCATTCAGGCACTTTTAAAATGATGTTCATTCCACTATTTTATAATGGAAATATATATCTTAAGACATTACTGTACATATATATTAATTATTGCATTAAGTGTTACAAAGAGAAGACTGTGAGACATCACACAAGGGATTCAATTTGGAGCTTATAGATAAGCTGCAGGAAAGTTGAGAGTTCAGCTACATTCAGGAGAAAGTAGTTGGCTAAATCAAAACATAAAGTTCAGCATGTGCAAAAGTACTGTGGTGAAAAGTACTGTTTCAGAGGAGAGAGTCTGGGGGATATCCCTAATGACACTGATCGAGCACTGTATGGGATCAGCAGGACAGCAGCGATTGCAGAGCAACTGGCAGATGAAACTATGGCCCCCCAAACTCCAGCATCTCTTTCACCGGGTGAGAGCAGAGCCCACGGTGGGGAAACAATATCAGGTCCAATATCAGGTCAACTGGCTAATCCAAGGAACAGTCCCAGGGTTCCCACTGGTGCTCAGTCTCAGCTTCTAACCACCCACCCTTACGGCCACCCATGTGCTCTCATCATCCCGTGAATGCCTTCTGGGTAAAAGAGGCATGCAGCTCCAAACTTGGACCTCCTGACGCCCCGGAGTCACAGGAATAGCTCCAGATGCTGCTGCAAAGCCTAACTCATCTCCCTAGAGGCACTGACCAGACCTTAGCCTTGCATAATCTCCTAAAAGGCTGCACCCAGTAAGCACAGTGTCTGAGAGTAGTGTCTGGGCGGCTGCAGCTCATTAACCTCAGAGCAAAAGAGCCAGTGTCAGGGCAGCTGTCTCTAGGACTTCTCCCGATAAGCTCCGGGCTCCTGAGGAGTGCAGTGGGTCCACAGGATCATACATCTGAGGAGAGCCTTGGGCAATTCCTTGAGAACCACTCACCAGTCTTAGTGCATACTCTCCAATTTGAGGAGGGCTCTTCAGGAACAACCAGCTTCTTGCATGGGGCTTTAATGGCACTGAGAACTCCAGCGTGTACCACAAACTACCAGCAAATGCCAGAGACAACCAGATGGCTAAAGACAAGCATAAAAACATAATCAACAAAAGCCAGAACAATATGGCATCTCCAGAACTCAGTTACCCCATAGCAAGCAGCCCTGGATATACTAATACAACTGAATCTCAAGAAAATGACCTTAAATTTATGCTTATGAAGATGACAGCACAGGAAAGTTCCTAAAGAAATATAAGAAGATACAGTCAAACAACTTGAGGCCTTTAGAAAAAGCCTGTAGAGAGAAAATGAATAAACCACTTAAAGAAATACAGGAAGACACAAACAAACAGGTGAAGGAATTGAACAAATCAGTTAAAGAAATGCAGGGAAACACAAACAGGTGAAGAAAATAAATTAAATGTTTTAAGATCTGATGATGGAAATAGAAACAATAAAGAAAGCACAAACTTAGAAAATTCTGGAGATGGAGAACATAGGGAAGAAAAAAGGAACTATAGAGGTAAGCCTTGCCAACAGAATATAAAATATGGAGGAAAGAACCTCAGGTGTAGAAGATACAATGGAAGAAATTGATGCATATTTTAAAGAAAATGTTGTATCTAAAATTTTTCTGACTCAAAACATCCAAGAAATCAAGGACACTATGAAAAGATGAAACCTAAGATTAATAGGAATAAAAGAAATAGAAAATTCCTAGCTCTTGGCCCAGAAAATATTTTCAACAAAATCATAGAAGAAAATTTTCCCAATCAAAAAAAAAAAAAAAGGAGATGCCTATAAGCATACAAGAGGCCCACAGAACACCAAATAGATTAGACCAGTAAAGAAAATTCTCCTACCATATGATAATCAAAATACAGAACAAAGAAAATAATTAAAAGCTTCAAGGAAAAAAAATAAACAAATCAAGTAACATAGAATGGTAAACTTATCGGAATCGTTCTGACTTCTCAGCAGAGACCATAAAAACCAGAAAGGGCTTGGCAGATGTCTTGCAAACCCTAAAAAACTACAGATGGCAGTCCAGACTACTATACCCAGCAAAACCTTCAATCAACATAGATGGAGTAAACATGATATTTCATGACAAAACCAAATTTAAACAGTACCTAGTCACAAATCCAGCCCTACAGAAGATACCAGAAAAACTTTCACCTGAAGAGGTTAACTGTACCCCCCCCCCAAATCACAGGCTATAAATAACTTCACTACAGCAAAACTAAAAGTAGACAAGCACACAAACACACTATCACAAACAACATCAAAATAAAAGGAACTAACAGTCACTGGTCATTAATCTCTCTCAACATCAATGGACTTAACCCTAAAAAGACACAGACTAACAGAAGGTGTGTAGAAACAGGGTCCATCATTCTGCTTCATATAAGAAACACACCTCAGCTACAAAAATAGACATTACCTGAGAGTGACGGGATGGGAAAAGGTTTTCCAAGCAAACGGACCCAAGAAGCAAGCCATTCTAATATCTAATAAAATAGACTTTAAGCCAAAATTAATCAATAGAGATGGGGAAGGTCACTTCATACCCATCAAAGGAAAATTCCACCAAGAAGACATCCTAATTCTGAATATATATGCTCCAAACACAAGGGCACTCACATTTGTAAAGGAAATATTAATAAAGCTTAAACCACACATAGCTCCCCACACATTAATTGTGGGAGATTTCAACACCCTACTCTTGCCAAAGGATGGGTCAATGAAACAGAAACTAAGCAAAGAAACAGTGCTGGATCTTTGTCAAGCAGCTGTGCTGGATTTATGACTTCGGCTGTTCCCATTACATACGGCTGCTCCACACCTGCACATCCATGTTTTCTGCAACTCTGCTCACAGCAGTGTGGCTGTCTAAGGAAAGTCAGTAGTGTTTCCAAAATACATACCCACACACATGCACACATGCACTCATACATTAAATGGATAAATAAAGTTATGAAAATATAAGGAGAAATATTTCAGGAAAGAATGGGATCTGTGGGTGTGGGATGGGAACAAGAAAGGGTAATTGATAAAAATATAATGAAAACGCTTTATATGAACATTTGAAAATATCATAATGAAAACCATTACCATTTATAAATAATATACATTAACAGAAGCATTAAAAAGTGATAATAAGTGAGGCATGATGCTATAAAATTTAATGTTTACTTTTTTAGAGTCAAAAGCATGAAGACTGAGTTTGAGGCCAGCCTGGATTAAGCAGTGTATAGCCTGTGTTATAGAACAAGATAGCAAGACCCTGACACACACATATATACTTACGATTAATTAAGTTCAATAAAATATTAGAAAACAGAGATATAAGTCATGACCAGAAATCAGAAGATAAGCCAAACTTACATAACATTGTTGAATTGAACCATGTTAAGTGAGATGAGAAATGATTAAAGTATTTATAAAATATTCAGTTTGACAATCACATTATTTATCTGGTTATCTTAAAACTTTAAATGGAAATGTGACTAAATATGCGATTTTCTTTGAAGTATGTGGATGTAAACAATGTAGTTAATAAATTACCTATTGTTGAGATGTCTAAAGAAGCCAAGGACAGTCCCACAGCCCGAAGTCCGAAAAGCTGCTTCTTCTTCTTCTTTTTTTTTATTGTGGATACCAGACATCTGTTTAATTAAAGGCAGGCATGCACACAAAATGCGTACATTTTAAGGACAAAGTAATTTGTATCAAATTAAAGTTGTATAAAATACCCTAGGACATGTTCTAATTATACACTTCTTTTTAACTATGAAAGATAAAACAATTAGCAAAATAACAGGGCAGACAGTTGACGTTCAGTTATTATGGCAAATGGTGATTGCAGAAACAAACAAATAAATAAATAGAAGCAATTTCCATGGAATGAAAGAGATAAATGGGAGACTATTCATGGTCATTTTGTGTTTGTTTACCAATTATCCTCACCTCTTATTGTGAACCAGAGTAACACAGAGAAGCTTCATAAATATAGGATGATGATGAAATTGGCATCCTTCTAAAGCAAATGATCAGAAACCTTGTGATTTACAAAGTAGAGGTATAACTATCTCTTAGCTCCAAAAAATAATATGTGGATATAGATACGTTAGGAATGAACACTGATGCTGTGCAAAATATTAGGAGTTTCTGGGCAAACACTGCATGGTCCGTCAAGATGTACAACTCAGAATGTGACAGAGTATGAGCCTCGGGTAGCAGTCAGCCAATGTTGCTCTGATGGGGAATTACATTTTGTAGATGTGATGTGGCATATCTGGGAATAGTAAGTACTTCTAAAAATCAGCCTTGGTTCTAATGCTACCTTTAAAAATATGAACAAAGGATAGAAAATTATTGCATCATAGGATAATTTTCTCCCAGGGAACACATTTTTTATTTTTATTTTTTTATTTTTAATTTTTTTTAAATGTATAGCCTTTAATTTGTAGAGAAAAACAGCACTAGGTAGTTTCAGATGGCAGTCACGTGCTGAATCAAGAGGCAGACATTTTCAAGGAGATTATCACCATCAGAGAGAACCTTCTAGCTCTTTATTTGAAGCCTAAGGTGGTGTCCATAGAATAATACTCCCTTCTGCTAATTCTATTAATGGAAGAAGTAGACAAAGTGATTTCTAGTGCCAGGAAGGAACTTCATATAAAACCTGCACCAAATGTGTTCTAAGCATGACACGGTCCATCCCAATTTAGAATCCAACTTGACAGGCTCACCCATGTTGTGTTGGTTCTAGAAACAAGAAAGATGCAAACTTTAAGGTAATAGATTCTTTCTTTGTGGCTTTGGTTCAGCACTGTGCCAGCTATCTCTGTTTGGCAGAGTCAGATCCCCAGTGAAGATAATGTAAAGGTTCATTGCATGAAGGGGTGAGGGCGAAGGGGTGAGGGTGAAGGCTGAGTTACATCCTGACACTACAAGATGTTGAGATACCTAAGTTATAAGACACCTCCCATAGAGTGCTGCCTGTAGGGAGTGGAAGTACCCAACTGAGAGATGTATGAGAAATTGCAGGGATAGGACTGTCTGAGCCTTCTGAAACAGCAACAGGATTTGTTTTCTTTGCTGATCTTCTTTCCTTGGTTCAGTCTTTCCTCACTAGGTACACATTCCTCTGTGCTGGAATGGGAAAGGGTATCTGTGCATCTATGTTGGAATGTTGTAACTTTTTTCTGATGTTACAAGATGTGGCAGCCGAATGATTTTCTTGTGTGTCAGAAGAGACTTTGGACATTTGAACAATGTATGAGCTTTTACAGAATTTTAGGATTGTTGAAGTTAGACTACATATTCATCATGGGATGACCATGAGCCTACAGTGAATTCAATCATAACTTATTTGATTGAATCAAAAAAGCTCCCAGAGAAGATGATGTTTCTCTATTAGACATTGAAGAAAAAGCTTCTGGGTAGTTCTGGCTGTCCTGAAAGTCGGTATGTAGACCAGACAGGTTTTGAACTTACAGGCCTAACTCTAGTTGAGCGCTGGGCTTAAATATAGGCCAATATGCCTGCCGTTAACATCATCATTGGCTGCTAAGGCAATGTAGGGTTTTGAGGGGTTTTGTTCATTTTGTTTTGTTCTGTTTTATATATGTAAGCATAGGTTGTTGTGTTGATCTATATCCACATCTTGCATTTGAAATTTGGCATAGAGTATATTTAGTTTCTTAGGATGGCATGTATTCATGACATTAACACTATTCGAGCTTTCTGAGTCATTGAATTGCAGGTGTATGACAGTTTTCCTACCTGTTGTGTTTGGGTTTTTTTAAAATAATTTATTTATTTTTATATCAATCACAGGTTAGGTACTTTGCATCCCAGGCGTAGCCTCCTCCCTTATTCCCTCCCACCCTCCCACTCCCTCCCTCATCTCCCTCCTCCCCGACCCCCCTCCAAGTCCACAACTGGGGAGGACCTCCTCCCCTTCCATCCTACCCCCAGCTTATCCTGTCTCTTCAGGGCTGGCTGCAATGTTCTCCCCTGGGATCTAGCCAGCCTGTCACTCCCCAGCTTGTATGGAGAAGGGTCAAAGAGTCAGCCATCAAGTTCATGACTGAAACAGTCCCTGTTTCCCTCACTAGGGTCTTCAGTCCAACAAGGAGCTATCATGGGCCCCATCTGAACGGGGGTTCCAGGCCACATCCACACATGGTCCTTGATTGTAGAAACCGTCTCATACAAGACCCCTGTGCCCTGCTCAGTTCGGTCTTTGTGGAGCTCTTGGAACACATTTTTTAAATGTAATTTATTTATTTTTATATCAATCACAGGTTAGGTACTTTGCATCCCAGGCATAGCCCCTTCCCTCATTCCCTCCTACTCTCCCCATCCCTCCCTCTTCTCCACCCCGCCCCCTCCAAGTCCACCAACGGGGGTGGGGGGGGGAGGACCTCCTCCCCTTCCATCTGACCCTGGTTTATCAGGTATCTTCAGGACTGGCTGCAAAGTCCTCCTCTGTGGCCTAGCAGGGCTGCTCCTCCCTCGAAGGAGCAGGGGCAGGGTGGGGGAAAGTCAAAGAGCCAGCCATTGACTTCATGTCAGAAATAGTTCCTGTTCCCCTTATTAGGGAACACACTTGGATACTGAGCTACCATGAGCTACATCCGAGCAGGGGTTCTTAACCATGTATGTTAAGTTTTTTTAAAGGGTTACTCAGCCTGGCTTGACCTGAGGATATCCAAGCAGGGCCTTATTTTGTTGAGATAGGGAGAGGGGATTGGGAGGAGACAAGGGAAGGAGCCACAGCCAGGATACAAAGTGACTAAATTGAAATAAGTAATAAATAAAATTTTTTAAATATCCTCCCTTTCCATCAGACCTTAGTTCATCTTGTCTCCTCAGGGTTGGCTACAATGTCCTCCCATGGGATCTAGCCAGGCTGTTACTCCCTAGCATGTATGGGGGAGAGTCAAAGAGCCAGCCATTGAGTTCATGACAGAAATAGTCCCTGTTCCCCTTACTAGGGTACTCAGTTGGATACTGAGCTACCATGGGCCACATCTGAACAGGGGTTATAGTTTGTATCCATACATGGTCCTTGGTTGGAGAAACAGTCTCATAAAAGACTCCTGTGCCCTGATCTATTTGGTCTTTATGGAGCTCTTGTTCTCACCAAATCTTACTAACTCCCCCTATTTTCACATTATTCCCTGCCCTCTGCCAAAGGCTTGGTTGTAAGTCTTAATATCTGCTTTGATTCATTGCTTTATAGAGTCTTTCAGAGGCCCTTTTTGGTAGGCTCCTGTCCTGTTGCTTGTTTTCTCCTACATTCAATGTCCTCCCATTTGTCCATCTAAGCAAGCATTGATCATCCCAACCTGAGTCCTCCTTCTTGTTTATCTTCCCTAGGTGTATAGATTTCAGCATGAACTTCCTATCCTATAGGTCTATATAAGTGAGTATATTCCATATGTTTCTTTCTGCTTTTGGGATATCTCACTCAGGATGATCGTTTCCAGGTCCCACCATTTGCCTGTGAATTTCATGATTTCCTCCTTTTTAATTGCTGAGTAGTATTCCATTGTGTAAAAGTACCATAATTTCTGTATCCATTCCTCAACTGAGGGACATCTGGGTTGTTTCCAGGTTCTG
>JAQQSO010001089.1:0-12733 GCA_028658305.1 Pachyuromys duprasi
CACACTGAAGTACAGGCAGCAAGAGAGTGCTGTGAACTGAAAAACAGTCTTCATTAGGGAAGGGAAACTAATTAGTTATCTCATACCAAATGGTCATCCTGAAAATCATACATACAAGCAATTTTATACAAACTGAACAGGATGTGATTATATATGTATGTACATGGGTCTATTTGTACACAAACTTATGTCTCTTGTGTATCACTTTTCATTTACAATAGCCTCAGATAAAGTATCTAAGAACTTACATAAATATGTTGGACGAAGACTCTTACATTGAAAGCAATAACCACTGAAGAAAGTTAAAAAATGGCACCAGAAAATACAAAGTCTCTTTAGGTCTGTAGATGTAAGTATGTATTCCTATATTATATGGCAAATATCCACTTATAAGTTAATATACATCACACACTTCTTTCTGCTTTTGGGATGCCTTACTGCGGATGATTTTTTCTAGTTCTACCTATTTGCCTGCAAATTTCATGATTACATTGTTTGTAAAGGCTGAGTAGTATTCCATTTTACCATAATTTCTGTATCCATTCTTCAGGTGAGGGACCTCAAGGTTGATTCCAGGTTCTGGCTATTGCAAATAAAGCTTTTATGAAAATAGTTAAGCAAATGTCCTACTTGAATGGTGGGGCATCTTTCAGATATACACCCAAGAATGGTATAAATGAGTCTTGAGGTAGAACTACTCCCAGTTTGCTGAGAAAGTACCAGATAGTTTTCCAAAGTGGTTGTACCAGTTTACAATCCCATCAGCAATGGAGGGGGGTTCCCCGTTCTTCACATACTCTTCAGCATGTGTTGTCAGTAGATTTTTTCATCTTAGCCATTCTGATGGGTGTGAGGTGGAATCTCAGAGTCTTTTTTATTTGATTTGTCTGATGACTATATGTTTATCCGCCATTGAGAATTCTCTGTTTTACTCTTCACCCCATTTTTAAACTGGATTATTTGGTTTGTTGGTGTTTAATTTCTTGAGTTCTTTATATATCCTAGATATGAGACACCTGTCAGATGTGGGAGGACCATATGGAAGATGCTAAATTCTTATTTGGAAGAGAAAACAGGATAGACACCAGAAGTGGTAGAAGAGAGGGAACAGTGCTGGACCCTACCACAGATTTGCCCTAAAAGACTCTACCTAGCAAGGGATCAAAACAGAAGCAGAGACTCAAAGCAAAACATTAAACATTAGACAGATCACAGGGAGTCTGTTTTTTTCTTTAACATAAGTTTTATTTATTACACTTTATTTACTTTGTATCCCAGCTGTAGCCCCTGGCAATCCTGGCCTCCCTCCCTCATCTCCTTCCATGTCCCTTCCCCAGTCCACTGATAAGGGAGGACCTCCTCCTCTTCCACCTGACTCTAGCCTATCAGGTCTCATCAGGACTGTCTTTCATATTCTTCCTCTATGGTCTGGTCAGGCTGCTCAGGGGGAGGTGATCACAGAGCGAGCCACTGAGTTCATGTCCAAGACAGCCCCTGCTCCCCTTACTAAGGTAAGAGAAAGACCTAGAAGTGTCGAGCTCCACAAGGAGAGCGACAGAACCCAAAAATCTGGGCCTAAGGGCTTTTCTGAGACTGTTAATCCAACAAAGGACCATTCATGGAGATAACCTAGACAGGTAACACAGGGAATCTTATGGAAGAAGTGGGAAATAAAGGAACCAGGAGGGGACAGGAGTCACACAAGGATACCAACAGAGTCACAAAAATTGGAAGCAGAGGGACTGCAGAGACCGATGCATTAACCAAAGACCATGCCTAGAGAGAACCTAGACCACCTGCTCAGATGTAGAACACAGACAGCTCATTCTCCGTGTGTATTCCCTGTAAGTGGAGAAGAGGCAGTCTCTGACATGAAATCTGTTTCCTGCTCCTTGATCACTTCTCCCTGGTGGGGCAACCTAGCCAGCCCACAGATGTAGAGGACCCAGGCAGTCCTGATGAGATCTGATAGGCTAGAGTCAGACAGTAGGGGAAGAGGACTTTCCTTGCAAGTGGACTAGGGAAGAGGAATAGGGTAGGAAGAGAGAGGGAGCATGGGACAGGGAGGATATGAGGTAGAGGGCTACAACTGGGATACAAAGTGAATAAACTGTAAATAATACTAATACTAATAATAATTATTATTATTAAAATAAAAAGAAAATACAAAGCCATCTGATAATTACAGATTATCAGATAGAATTAATAACCATTTGAAAAAAGTTATTTACATTCAATCCAAATGCCCATCTTATTATTTTTCAATTAATTTTTTCATATAATATAGTTTAAGCATAATTCTCTCTTTTCAAGTCCTCCAATATCATCTCTTGCTTCCTATTCACAAAAATCTTCCTACCTTTTTCTCCCTCCTTTCTCTCTCTCTCTCTTTATCTCTAACACACACATGTGCACAAAAATTGGAAGTAAAAATTTACAAGAAAACATCAAAAGCGTTTTTTCATTGTCTAAACAAAACAAATGAAACAAAAGTTCATAAGAGAACTATGGAATTTCTTTTGTGTTCATCCACAAACAAACAAACAAACAAACAAAAAACTTGCATGGCTCCTGCCCTTAAGTGTTATTTTTATTCCTGGTTAAACTCCATTGGAAAAAAAATGTTTTTTTCCTGTCTCATGAGGCATCAATTGAAAGTAGTTGCTTGGTTAGGAATGGGAACCCATGTCCGTTTCCTTCTATCAATTCTGAGATGTCACTGGTCTGGACCATATTCAGGGCTTGTTCATGCTTCTCAAGTCTTTATGACTTCATATTTACATCAGTCCTGCTGTGTTCGGAAAAACTCTTTCTTCATCTTTCACCTTCGGTTCTTACACTCTTTTTTATAACATTTTTATTTTATATTAATCACAGGTATGTACTTTCTATCCCAGCCTTAGCCACCTCCCGCATTCCCCTCCTATCCCCCCATCCCTCAGTCATCTCCTCCCTGCCCCTTTCCAAGTCCATTGATAGGGGAGAACCTCCTCCCCTTCCATCTAACTCTAGCTTATCAGGTCTTTTCAGGACTGGCTGCAATGTCCTCTTCTGTGGCCTAGAAAGGCTTCTCCTCCCTCAGGGGGCAGGGAGGTCGCAGAGCCAGCCATTGAGTTCATGTCTGAAATAGTCCCTGTTCCCTTTAATAAATCAAAACAACCCTTAGATTTTACCTTACACCTGCCAGAATGGCTAAGATCAAAAAACTCAAGTGACAACACATGCTGGAGAGGATGTGGAGAAAGAGGAACCCACCTCCATTGGGAATTAAACTTGTATAACCACTTTGGAAATAAATTTGACGTTTTCTTAGACAATTAAGAATAGTGAGTCCTCAAGATCTTGCTGTATCACTCTTAGGCATATATCCAAAAGATGCTCAAGTACACAACAAGGATATTTGCTCAACTATGTTCGTAGCTGCTTTATTTGTAATAGCCAGAACCTGGAAACAACCCAGATATCCCTCAGTTGAGGAATGGATACAGAAATTGTGGTACTTTTACATAATGGAATACTACTCAGCAATTAAAAATGAGGAAATCATGAAATTTGCAGGCAAATGGTGGGACCTGGAAATGATCATCCTGAGTGAGGTATCCCAAAAGCAGAAAAAAACACATGGTACATAATCACTTATATAGACCTATGAGATAGGATAAACCTACTAAAATCTATACACTTAAAGAAGATAAAGAAAAAGAGGACCTGGGGTAAGAGGATTAATCCTCAATTAGAAACTCAAATGGGATGGACATTGGATGTAGGAGAAAACAAGTAACAGGACAAGAGCCTACCAAAGAAGGCTTCAAAAAGACTCTACCTAGCAGTGTATCAAGGCAAATATTAAGACAGATAACCAACCCTTTGGCAGAGTGCAGGGAATCATATGAAAGAGGCGGGAGTTAGTATGACCTGAAGAGGACAGGAGCTCTACAAGGACTAAATATATCAGGACACAGGGGTCCTTTATGAGACTGTCTCTCCAACCAAGGACCATGTATCTATATAACCTAAAACCTCTGCTTGAATGTAGCAAACCGTTCTTACAATCTTTCCACCTCTTCTTCAGCATAGATGAGGAGCCTTGGGGGCAGCAGCCCCATTTGGAATGTTTCCAAGTCTCCTATTCTGTGCATGGTCCATGCAGGGCTTTTGTGTTAATTTCTCTGCTCTGAAAGAGCACACTTCTATGATGAGGAAGCACTATTCCTAGTTGTCTGAGAAAATGTCAGATTGATTTCTAGAGTGGTTTTACCGGTTTACATTCCCACCAGCAGTGGAGTACATTTTTTCCCTTTCTCCATATCCTCTCCAGCATGTGTTGTCTTTTTGATCTTAGCCATTTTGATGGGTGTAAGGTGAAATCTCAGGGTCATTTTGATTTGCATCTCTCTGATGGCTAAGGACATTGAGCATCTCCTTAAGTGTTTCTCTGCCATTCTATATTCCTCTAGAGAGAATTCTCTGTTTAGCTCCGTACTCCACTTTTAATTGGGTTGTTTTATTTATTGCTTTTTAACTTCTTTAGTTCCTTATATCTCCTGGATATCAGCCCTTTTTCAGATATAGGGTTAGTGAAGATCCTTTCCCAGTCTAAAGGCTGTCGTTTTGTTCTGACAAGTGTCTTTTGCTTTACAGAAGCTTTTCAGTTTCATGAAGTCTCATTTATTGATTGTTTCTCTCAGAGTCTGTGCTTTTGGTGTTCTGTTCAGAAAGTTCTCTCCTGTCCCAATGAGTTCTAGGCTCTTCCCCACTTTTTCTTCTAACCAGTTTAGTGTGTCTGGTTTTATGTTGAGGTCTTTGATCCACTTGGACTTTAGTTTTATGCAGGGTGATAAATATGGATCTATTTCATTTTTCTGCATATAGACATCCAGTTGGAGCAGCACCATTTGTTGAAGATGCTGTCTTTTCTCCATTGAATGGTTCTGGCTTCTTTGTAAAAAATCAAGTACTCATAGGTGTGCAGGTTTATTTCTGGGTCTTCTATTCAGTTCCATTGACCCTCCTCTCTGTTTCTATGCCAATACCATACGTTTTTTATTACCATTGCTCTGTAGTAGAGCTTGAGGTCAGGGATGGAGATACCTGCAGATGATCTGTTATTGTACAAGGTAGTTTTGGAGATTCTGGTTTTTTTGTTTCTCCATATTAAGTTGAGAATCTACCTTAGGCAGATGGCAGGGAATCATATGAAATAAGGGTGAGTTAATATGATCCGGAGAGGATAGGAGCTCCACAAAGACCAAATATATCTGGGCACAAGGGTCTTATATGAGACTGTTTCTCCAGCCAAGGACCATGGGTGGATATAACCTAGAACCTCTGCTTGCCTGTAGTCCATGGTAGCTCAGTATTCAAGTGGGTACCCTAGTAAGGGAATAGGGACTATTTCTGACATGAACTCAATGGCTGGCTCTTGATCTCCCCACCCTGCAAGGGAGGAGGAGCCCTGCTATACCATAGAGGAGTACTTTGCAGCCAGTCCTGAAGAGACCTGATAAACCAGGGTCAGATGAAAGGGGAGGAGGTCCTTGCCTATCAGAGGAATTGGAAAGGAGCAGGGAGTAGACAAGGGAGGGTGAGATTGGGGGTGGGGGGAGAATGAGGGAGCAGGATTCACCTGGGATACAGAGTTTAAAAATGTAGCTAATAATAAAAATACAATTAAAAATCTTTGGTTTTGAGAATATAATTTAATAACATTTTTTTAAAAATTTTCCTTCTTTTAATTTCTTCCATGGGACATTCCCTTCCTCTTCCAAACTAATAGCCTGTTTTTTAATTATTTGATAAGACATAGGTATATGTATTTTGAGGGCAGAACTTTTGGCACTGGATAAATAATCAATGTGTCTCTCCCCCGGCCCCCCCTTGGGATAACCATCTCTCCACTCCTAGCTTCACTCAGTAAATGTAGTTATTTTTGTAGGACTGATGCCTTATGGGCTTTTCCACATCTAGTTTGACATATTTGTTGATATCCACTTTGTTCAGCACATATATGGGTTGTTATATTGGTGAGAATTTATGGGTATACTTCTGATATTATTAAGAGACACAATCTCATGGGGAAGTCCTGATTCTGTGGATTTCAGTGTTGTTCCTCCTCCCCCACCTGACCACTGCAATATTTCCTTAGCCTTGAGTGTGGAAGTGTTTCGATTTAGCTCTACAACATTGCATTTTGGTTACTTGTTTTTTCTTTGCCTGCTGCAAGGAAAATTTTCTTTGATGAGGGGTGAGGATATAAGAGCAAATGTTTAAAAATTTTATTAGTAAATATGCCAATTTAATAAATTTGTTGCAGTAGATTCTCCTCTAATAAACATGATTTCTATACCACTGAGAAATTATCTAAGTTTCCAGTGTCAGAATTGGTAATCTTCTTGTTAAATACGTCTTAATTTCAATTAGAGAGCAGTTTTGATTACTGCTAAGTTATGAATACCAGTACTTCACCTTTATGGTTGTCTCCTCATGCTGGAGATTCATGTGATTGGCACATTGGTTGCCTCCTGTCTTTGGAAATTTGCATGGTGCTTTCTGATACCATGAAGGCAAGTCCATGAGGAAGGAGAATTCAGGTCATTTCCTCCTCAGAGACTCCCAAAACATACAGCTATTACCTTGGTTGCCAATGTCAAGAGTGGGAAGGGAAGCCTCCACTGTACTTCAGAAAACAGGCCAAGGAAAATTTTCACTTTTAAAAGTATTATTATTTATTTTCACAGTTTCTGGTACGAGTAGAATATTGAACAATAAGAGGAAAATAAGGAGCCTAAACGGAAAGCTCCCTTCCTGGAGAAATGTGTCAGCTTCCATTTCTAGATGCTTAAAAGCAAGAGTCCATCTCTGTTTATCCCCAAAGCTAATGGCTATTACTTGTTGACAGTTTTAACAGATTCACTTAGAAGAACCTGACTGGATTGCTCTGACAGTCTCAGCGGGTGTTCTCACCCCCCTGCTAAAGCAATCTATAAACCCAGCATGAGAGATCATGACAAAATCGGTTGTGAGACTCACACAATGGGTGAAATAGGTGGTAAGTCTGCATTTTTCATGAATTTGGAAGGGGAAAGTGGCACAGCAGTTACTCACAGCATGATAGCTTTAAAATGACTTACTGATGATTTTCCCCCAAAAAATGTCCTAGTAAATCATGCAGGAGTTTGAAGAAACTATTTACTACATGTAATTCAGCATGTTTTTTGAAAAAGCTATTTATAAAATATGGTGCCACTTCATTGCCATTCTGAAGAAGGGTCTAGATTCTGCTTTACTTGTAAGTTTTATTTAGTTGGTAACAAAATTGTTCAAGATTATCAACTACATAGTTTGTTTTGGAAATAGAGTATATTTCATATAACCCAATAAAATTGATAACCGTCATTGTGTATGTGTGTGATTGTATATGTGCATGCATGTGTGCCTGTGCTTATGTACTGACAGCCTCAAACAAGGTTGATGTTGTGGTTTTAATGATGTTTCACCTTTATAATCTGTGCATTGTTCTTCTTTTCCACTCTTCTCTTGTTCACTCTCATCCCACACTCAATTGAAATCATTTGAATTAGTACAGTTTTCTCTAATTCTTCAGTTAGGTATTCCTCTAACATGTCATGCGCAACCATGTCAAACTCGGGAAGCACAGCTCACAATTATACACAGTACCATTCTTCAACATCTTTCCTTATAATGTAAAACCAGTCTGTCATTTTAAGGACAGATTTGCATAAAATATTTGACCACACAATATCAGTTTGCTGACTTTTGTCATTGATACATTTACCTAATTATTTTTGTTTTCTCTTTTAGTTGACACTATAACTTAGCAAAGCTGAAAGAATTTAAAATTTATGAAATTGTTTTGAATTCTCAAATTAACAAGGAGATTCATGAAGCAAAGAGAATTTCTAAGGGCTTGGGACTACTAAACATTTTTTTAAAAGATTTTCAGAATAAGATATTTTGGTAGGTAAGTTGCACATAGTGATGAATCTTCCTTAAGGCTTCATCCTTTTTAATGGCTCTTCCTAAAGCTCTCTTCATTTTAACTTATCCCAAAGCCAGAAAAGCATATAAAATATTAATATATATATATTTACTGAGTTCAATAAATTATTTTAACCTAAAAGCAAAATAAAACAATAATCTATAAGCTATCTAGAAAATTAATGATGCTTGAGAGATTTTGTAGTCAAAAGTTCCCTATGATATTGGAAGATATTTGGTCATATTTTGGCTTTTTATCAAATGCTACATAATATTTACTACTACTTATTACTTATCTTTTCCATCCAATTATAGACTGTGAAGAGATATCATTTGACATATTCTTATATGATTAAGAAGCCTTTTATTATAATTAAAAGAAACTTTATTTCTTTATATACAAAAAGTTCTCTTATTTCAATTTTTCTACCAGTTTTGGAAGTGTGTGCAAATCATTATTTGACTTTGGATTAGTAACTTACTTTGATAAAAGAAAATGGCAGGCATTTTTTATTTTGTACTTTCTGTTCATTTCTATACCATCTCTCGGATGTGATTATTTTTAAAGTATGAAATCATATAATCTTAGAGAAAAATAATACTGAAGTCATTATGTATTATTCTCTTACACTGCACATAGTGAAATTTAGACACCAGAAGTTTAAGATATTTCTTAGGTCATAAGGTAGTTACTAATGACTTTATCTAAAGTCAATGGGTACCTTCTAGTGCACTTTGTTACTCTCTGATTGAAAACTCAAATTGTCATATATCTGTATATGGGCACTAAGTTCTCATCACTAACATTAGACACAAAATAAGTTCATTCATAAATTGTAGGTTATTCTTAATTTTATTGCATATACTAAAAGAGACACCATATTCTGTGGAACATTAGTTAAACTGAGTTAATTCTAAAACAAATTTGGATCCTATATGAAAATTTTGACAAATGTTAAATGTTATAACTAACTGAAAGATAATTCATAATTTTCAAATTACTCTTCTATAAAGTACTCTACAATTTAGCTGCATATTTAGTGCATGAACTCAGGAATACCCATTAACATTCTGTTGAGTGTTGAGAAATAAATTAATTTTCAGATGAGACTTAAAAGAATGTTATTCAGACTTAATTTTCTCCATTGTTAAAACTGGTAATGAAGTATAGAAATGATTTTCCTGGAATCCAAGGCATTGTTTGTATTAGAATTACTAAAAACCGTGAAGTTGCAGATAAAATCTCATGGGTTCCTCTCAATTGGGATCGCATTATGCAAATATTTGACAAGTTAGTCAAAGTCTCCAGGCTGTCATTTTATTATCAATAGAACGTAGAAGGTAGATAAAGTCTATCTAAATCTAGCCTTCTAGAGATAGCGTTGAATAATCAGGATAAAGGCTGTAAGTTCTTGAAGAAGCAGTTGCACTAAATCCACATGGTTCACTTGCTTGGAATTTATTCAGGCAAAATAAAGCAGTATCATTTTACTAAAGCCGATGAAGCATCACTGATCAGCATCAACTTCAAACCACCCACAGATATTATAATTGCCTTGGCAGTCTTAGCCAATTAATATCACATTTTTACAAATTTAAAGTATTTAAACTGTACTTCATGCAGAGGGCTGTTAGAATCACACCACATTTTATTTTTAACAGTTACCATAGGAAACTTTTAGAACTGACTATAGAAATGAGTCACGTAATTAGCATAGTATTTATTCCATCTAATTTCAGTCAAGTAGATTACATGTAAGTCATATTTATTACTATACTCTCTTTGAAATTGAAAAGAAAATGGACTTAGACTTTTCTCTAAACCTGCTGCTGGGAACTGAACACCTCATCATCTCCAGAATCTTGCTAGGAGGTTCTGAGGGAGCATGACAAGCGTTGTTCATCATCTCCTTTGTTCCTCAGTTTTGAGTATTTTACACAAGTTTATTGCTGCCATTGCTTCATCCATTCTGTGGCAATCTCAGATTACTGTATCAATTGCCACTGCATGAGAATGCAGCAAAGTAAAGTACAAATACTGATTAGCATATATTAACCCTTAAACTTTTAGTCTTTCACGTTGATCCTATTGGATGTTTTCATTGTGCAGTATGTACAGTGGAGCTAACACATTATAACCTAATGTTTTCTTTTTAATACTTTCTTTCACATAAATGAATAGATTTAATATAGTAAGAAAATAAAGAGGGAAGTTACTTTAGAAAATCATGCAAATTATCCATGAAAATTATTCTTTATTTTTTATTTTACTAGCATGCACATATACATGATAATGAGTTTTATTTTATCATTTCCATGCACACATGTCATATATTTTGACTATATTAACTTTCTATTCCATCTTACCATTCTCATCCCATTCCTAACCTGTTATTTCTTCCCTTCTCAAATTTCACATTTTCCAGCCTTTAGCAATCAATCCATTGGCTTTAATTACGTTTGCTTAGATAAGCATTGGGGAAACAGAGCTGAAAGAAAACATGGAAGAAAGCAGACTGCTTAAACACACAGGCCTACTTTCTCCATAGGAAGAACAATGACTTGATGACTGCTTACCAGGCTGGAATGAATGTTGTCTATCAACAGCTGATCTTTTGGCTATTCCTGGATTCCCCAGCATGCTGCACATTGTGTAGGACCTTATCCCGAACTTAGTTTCTAGTGACTAGAACCTATCAGTATGAAAGAGGTCCTATGTGCTTTGCATCCTCCATTATAGAACATATCCTTATGGGTATTGCAAATCCTTCTTCCTTAGACCTTCGGCCTGAACTGTGTTTATCAACCAATAGAACTCATTGTAAAGGTCACAGGTGCTTTCCTACTTTGTGAGGGAAGTTTGAAGTACCTATGCTTAGAGCTTTTTTGTGTGTGAAAATTGTCACATGGATAAATCTTTCCAAACCTTTACAGCACTTAAATGTGCAAAAGAAATAAACCATGAGGTCAGACTCTGGAAGTCTAGAGCAAGCAGCGCTTGCAAAGGTTTCCTGACTGGAGTTTCATTCTTCACCGCCAGAAGATTTTCTCCCTGTCAGCTGTGAGGCTAGCATTGTTTCTGAAAAAGAATATGTGGGGAATTATTTACAGGATCATAGGTGATATAGCGTTAGCTGCATCACTGAAGCTCTGCTTCCCTTAACAGCCATTAACTGCCTATGACTTCTCAGAGATGACTTCAGCCCTGTAGGCTCAGATTCCTCAGCAATCATTAACTACCTATAATTGCTCAGGTGGAGGTTGGGTCCTAATGAATCTCTTTCACATGTGTGACTGAATGTTGAATGAACCATCCTGTGTAGGCCTTGAACAGCTAGTGTGGATATCTGACGGCAAGTGAAATGTTCTGCCTGAAAGGCTTTACAGTCACTTTTTTTTTCCCCTGATACCCAGGGTCTTATTGCATGTGCGCATCAGGACTGAGCATTCAACATTCACTTACTCTCTTTACCTTGGCCAGCTTGAGTCTCAGAAGTCCTCACTACCCTCAGTAAAAACCCAAACAAACCACTTGTGGTCAAAACTGATACCAGCACTTATCTATGGTCATAAAGATTAATATTCAGAAGAGAGTTTGATAGGCATACCATGCCAATTTAGTGAAATAACAATTATAGTTTTCTGATTGTAGCTCAAGATCACCCCAGGCAACAGATTTTGAATAGGTTTATGAAACCAAACATATATGGTCTCCTGTGGAGTGTGCTTCAAATTCAATCACAAAGCACTTGGCTACCCCTAATACACTCACTCCAGTGTTGAATCAGTGGGAACAAATTGCCTGAAGGTTGCTATTGAAGCATGCAGGAGGGTCCACAGATGGGTAAGTTAAGTTGTTGCTGTAGAACATAGGGTTCACAGCTGGGTAAGGCTGTCTAAGTCCTTTCTATCTCAGCAGCCATATAGAACTGTTGGAATTGTGAAAGTCAGCAAGCAAGAAGAAAGCTTCTAACTCAGTTTCAACTTATTTTCCCTACGTTCTTCAACAAAAGAGTGTGGTGAACACACAAGAACAGTGACAATATCCCATGTTGTTTCGTTGCCCGCGGGGACACACTGTACAAATACAGCTCAATCAACCCATTTCAATGACCCAGGTAGTTGTTACACTCTGATGAAAATAAAACAAATTCTATATTGAGTTTTCACTTATGAAATAATGTTTACAATGGGATACATTGCTGCCTTTAATATTTTTTTTTGTTTTGTAGGTTTAGTGTTTTGACTATGATGTGACGAAGGTATTTCTTTTCTGGTCTAGTCTATTTGGTGTTCTGTAGGCTTCTTGTATGTTTATGGATAATTCTTTTTTTAAGTTGGGAAAATTTTCTTCTATGATTTTCTTAAAAATATTTTCCGTTCCTTGGAGCCTGGAGTCTTCTTTTTCATCTATTCCAATTATTCTTAGGTTTCGTCTTTTCATGGCATCCTTGATTTCTTGGATGTTTTGTGTTTGGGACTTTTCTGAATTTATTTTTTCCTTGATTGAGGAATTTATTTCAGCCAGCGTATCTTCAGCTCCCAAGATTCTCCTTTCCATATCTTGTATTCTATTGGTGATGCTTACCTTTGTGGTTCCTGATCTCTTCTCTAAGTTCTTCAGTTCCAGGATCTTCTCCATTTGTGTCTTCTTTATAGATTCTAATTCTGTTTTCATGCTTTGTACCGTTTCCTTCATCTGCTTGACTGTGTCTCCTATTTTGGTTGTTTCCTC
>JAQQSO010001089.1:12833-25131 GCA_028658305.1 Pachyuromys duprasi
CATCTGCTTGACTGTGTCTCCTATTTTGGTTGTTTCCTCTCTGTATATCTTTAATTGTTCCTGTATGTGGGCAGTTAAATCCTTCTTAATTTCCTTGAGGGCCTTGTTCATTTCCTCTCTTTGTGCCTCCTTTTGTTCCTCTAATATCTGCATAATTATAACTTTAATATAATTTTCCTGTGTCTCTGCTGCATTAAAATGTCTATTGCTTTTGGGTGTTTCTGGTGGGGTGATGGTGTCCTGATTTTTTCGGGTGAGTCCTTATGCTGATTTCTGGGCATTTGTTTATATATAATCAAGGAGCTGTTTTTGCTTCAAGGCTGAACTTCAGACTGGAACTGTCAATCTCTTGTGTTAGGAGTATTCTTCAAGAAGATCAGGGAGTTCTAGTGGTTTGATAGTGTATTGTTGCCTCAGTTAAACTCTATTGTGGGATCTGTGTGCCTGGCTTTGTGCTCTGTGCTAGAGTCTGTGAGCACCACAGGCTGGTCTCCCCTCTGGTCTGGAGGTTTGGCTCTTTGCTCTGTGCCAGAGGCTGAGTGTCCCCCTTTGACATGACCGCTGGGGGCGCTGCTCTGTTCAGGAGGCTCCTAGCTCTGCACTGAGCTTACTGCTAAAGGCTCTCTTCTGGACTGGAGCCTTGGCACCTCCTTCTTTGTCAGGGGTTGTGCACCATGGTCTGAGATGGTATTTGGGGTCCCTAGGTCTGGACCTGATACTATGAGTCCCAATCCGGGGTGGTGGCTGGGTGTGCCTAGGGGTGTGGGTCTGACTGGTGTAGCGTGCAGTATCTGGGTGAAACTCAGTCCGTCCGGGGTACCATGGGACCCAGTCCAAAGTGGTGGCCGCTGGCACAGAGGGTTGTGTGCCCGGGCAGTGCAGCCCGTGGTATCTAGGTGAAACTCAGTCCATCAGGGGTACCCTGTGCCCCAGCCCAAAATGGCGGCTTAGGCGCCCAGTGTGGCTGTGTGCAGCCTGTCTCCCTCCGGAGTTTTTCCTGGGAATAGCTGGGTGTCCCTTGGACTTTCCACTTGATTTCCCCACCATAGGAATTCCACTCACCTGTTTTAGGTCCGAGATCTCAGTCTCCTGGTTGCTGTGCCTACACTACTGTCCTGCTCTTCAGACACAGTGTCCTCCTGGGGCAGCCATCTTGGATCCTCTGCCGAGGCCCTGTGTGTCTGGTTTTATGTTGAGGTCTTTGATCCCACTTGGACTTTAGTTTTGTGCAGGGTGATAAATATGGGTCTATTTGCATTTTTCTGCATATAGACATCCAGTTGGACCAGCAGCGTTTGTTGAAGATGCTGTCTTTTTTACATTGAATGGTTTCAGCTTCTTTGTCAAAAATCAAGTTTCCATAGGTGTGTGGGTTTATTTCTGGGTCTTCTGTTTGGTTCCATTGATCCACTATTCAGTTTCCATGCCAATACGATGCAGTTTTTATTACAATTGCTCTGTAGTACAGCTTGAGGTCAGGGATGGAGATACCTCCAGATGATCTGTTGCTGTACAGAATCGTTTTGGAAATTCTGGGTTTTTGTTTCTCCAAATGAAGTTGAGAATTTTTCTTTCAAGATCTGTGAAAAATTGGGTTCGTATTTTGATGGGAATTACATTGAATCTGTAGATTGCTTTTGCCAGAATGACCATTTTCACTGTGTTACTCTTACCAATCCATGATCATGGGAGGTCTTTCCATTTTCTGATATCTCCTTCAATTTCTTTCTTTAGAGATTGGAAGCTTTTTTCATACAGGTCTTTCATTTGCTTGGTTAGAGTCACCCCAAGTTACTTTATGTTATTAGTGGCTAATGTGAAGGGTGTTGTAACCATAATTTCTTTCTCAGCCCTTTTGTCTTTCGTGTACAGGTGGGCTTCTGATTTTTTTTAGTTGATTTTGGATCCAGCCACTTTGCTGAAGGTGTTTATCAGTTGAAGGAGTTCTCTGGTTGAATTTTTGGAGTCACTCATGTATATTATCATATTGTCTGCAAATAGTGACACGTTGACTTCTTCCTTTCCAATTTTAACCCTTTGATCTCCTTTAGTTGTCTTATTGCTCTAGCTAGGACTTCAATTACTATGTTGAAGAGATATGGAGACAATGGGCAGCCTTGCCTTGTCCCTGATTTCAGTGGGATTGATTTTAGTTTCTCTCCATTGAGTTTGATGTTGACTATAGGCTTGTTGTATATTGTCTTTACTATATTTAGGTATGTGCCTTCTATCCCTGATCTCTCCAAGACTTTAAACATGAATAGATGTTGGATTTTGTCAAATACTTTTTCAGCATCTAGGGAGATGATCATGTGGTTTTTCTCCTTCAGTTTGTTTTTATGGTGGATCACATTGATGAATTTCTGTATATTGAACCACCCTTGCATGCCTGGGATGAAGCCTACTTGGTCATGGTGGATAATATTTTTATGTGTTCTTGGATTCAGTTTGCAAGTATTTTATTGAGGATTATTGCATCAATTTTCACAAGAGAGATAGGTCTGAAGATCTCTTTTTTCCTTGGGTCATTGTGTGGATTAGGTTTCAAGGTGACTGTGCTTCGTAGAATGAGTTCAGTAATTTTCCTTCTATTTCTACTTTGTGGAATAGTTTAGAGAGGATTGGAGTTAGCATTTCTTTGAATGTCTGGTAGAATTCTGCACTAAAACCGTCTGGCTCAGGGCTTTTTTGGTAGGGAGACTGTTGATGACTGCTCCTATTTCCTTGGGGGATATAGGTCTATTCAATCTTTCTACCCAAGATTGATTTAATTTAGGTAGATGGAATTTATTGAGAAAATTGTCTATTTTATTTAGATTTTCAAATTTTGTGGCATAGACTTTTGTAGTAAGACCTAATGATTGTTTGGATTTCCTCAGTATCTGTAGTTATATCTCCCTTGTCAATTCTGATTTTGCTGATTTGGATAGTTTCTCTCTGTCTTTTTGTTAGTTTGGCTAGGGGCTTGCCTATGTTGTTCATTTTCTCAAAGAACTAGCTCATGGTTTCATTAATTCTTTGAATAGTTTTATTTATTTCTCATTGATCGATTTGAGCCCTAAGTTTGATTATTTCCAGTTGCCTGCTCCTCTTGGGGGTATCTGCCCCTTTGTTTCTAGGGCTTTCAGTTGGACTATTAAGTTGTTTGTATGAGATATTTCACATTTCTTCTTGAAGGCACTTAGTACTATGAACTTTCCTCTTAGCACTGCCTTCATTGTTTCCCATAAGTTTGGGTATGTTGTGCTTTCATTTTCATTGAATTTTAAGAAGTCTTTAATTTCTTTCTTTCTTTCTTTCTTTCTTTCTTTCTTTCTTTCTTTCTTTCTTTCTTTCTTTCTTCCCCAAGCAAGCTGTCCTTGAGTAGGAAGTTGTTCAGTTTCCGTGAATGTGTAGGCCTTTTGCTGTTTCTGTTGTTGTTGAGGTCCAGCTTTAGACCATGACGCTCAGATAGAATACAAGGGATTGTTTCAATATTCTTTTATCTGCTGAGGCTTTCTTTGTGACCAAAAATATGGACTATTTTGGGGAAGGTTCCATGAGGTGCTGAAAAGAAGGTATAGTCTTTTGATCTAACGTAAAAAGTTCTATAGACATCTATTAGGTCCATTTGATTTAGGGCCTCTGTAAGTGCTCTTGTTTCCCTGTTTTGCTTCTGATGGGATGTTCTCTTGGTGAGAGTGGAGTATTGAAGTCTCCCAATGTTAGGGTGTTGGAATCAATGTATGATTTTAGCTTTAAAATTTTTTTATTTACAAACATATGTGGTCTTGTATTTGGGGCATAGATATTCAAAATTGTCATGTGCTCTTCTTGAAATTTTCCTTTGATGAGAAGGAAGTGACCCTCCTCATCTTTTTTGGTTAACTTGGTTGAAAGTGTGTTTTATTAGATACAATGATTGCTATCCCAGCTTGTTTTCTGGGTCAATTGCTTGAAAAACATTTTTCTAGCCCTTTACTCTGAGGTAGTGTTTATCTTTGATGCATGGGTGTGTTTCTTGGATGCAGCAGAATGTTGGATCCTGTTTTTGCAACCATTCTGTTAGTCTGTGTCTTTTTATTGGAGATTTTAGTCCATTGATGTTGATAGATAATAGTGACCAGTGGCTGTTAGATCCTTTTATTGTGGAGTCGGTGGTCTTACTATAATTAATTGCTTTTTTCCCCATTTTCTTGGAGAGTTATCTGTATTCCATCTTTTCTGTGGTGTAGCTATTTTCATTGATTGAAGTTTTCCTTCTAGTATCTTCTGTAGGGCTGGGTTGCTGGGTAGATATTGCTTAATTTTTTTTTGCATGGAATATTTTGATTTCTCCGTCTATGTTGATTGAAAGCTTTGCTGGGTATAGTAATCAGGGTTGGCATCTGTGTTCCCTTAGAGACTGCATCACCTCTACCCAGGACCTTTTGACTTTCATAGTTTCTGATGAGAAGTCTGGTGTGATTCTGATCGGTTTACCTTCATATGTTACTTGACCCCTTTCCCTTGTTGCCTTTAATATTTTTCTTTGTATTGTAGGTTCAGTGTTTTGACTATGATGTGAGGAGAGGTATTTCTTTTCTGTTCTAGTCTATTTGGTGTTCTGTAGGCTTCTTGTATGTTTATGGACATTTATTTCTTTAAGTTGGGAAAATTTTCTTCTATGATTTTCTTAAAAATATTTTCTGTTCCTTGGATCTCAGAGTCTTCTTTTTCATCTATTCCTATTTTTCTTAGGTTTCATCATTTCATAGCATCCTTGATTTCTTGTATGTTTTGTTTTTGGGACTTTTCTGATTTTATTTTTTTCTTTGAGTAAGGAATCCATTTCAGCAAGTGTATCTTCAGCTCCCGAGATTCTGTTTTCCATCTCTTATATTCTATTGGTGATGCTTACCTTTGTGGTTCCTGATGTTTTCTCTAAGTTCTCCAGTTCCAGGTTTTTCTCTGTATGTGTTTTCTTTATAGATTCTAATTCTGTTTTCATTCTTTATACTATTTCCTTCTTTTATACCAGTGCCTGGTAACAGCAGCTTTTATATACTAGTGTTAAGAACAGAAAATGTGATTTTCATGTTAAATGTAATGTTTCAGATCAAAGTTTATATTGATTAACACAACCTTATCTTACAATGTGAATAAGCATGTAATACCCTATGCTGCCTGAAGAGGTGGCTCAGTTAAGATAGTGCTTTCAGGCCAAGTATAGGTACCTGGGTATGTATCGTGAATACCAGGATCCAAATGAATAGACCTTTAGGCCTCAGTATCCCCATCACTTCCATTTAGGCAGGAAGATTCCTGGATCTTGCTGGCCAGGTGGTCTACCTATAACCAGTGAAGTCCAGGTTCATTCAGAGGCTTCTAAAAATTAAATTGTGAAGAGATTTATAAACATACCTGACAGTTACCTCTGACTCACATTCACATACAAGCAAACACAAGGATATCACAGTACCTTAGGGTTTTATTGCTGTGAAGGGACACAATGGCCAAAGTAACTATTGAGAAGGAAAACATTTAGTGCAGGCTGGCTTACCGTTTCATAGGTTTAGTCCATTATTTTCTTGGCAGGGAACATGGCATTTTTCAGACAGACTTGATGCTGGAAAAATTAGGAATTCTACATCCTCATTGGGAGGCAGCAAGGAAGAGAATGTCTTCAACACTGAGCAGAACCTGAGCACTAGGAGACCTTAGAAAATGTCTCCACAGTGACATCCTTCATTCAACAAGGCCACAACTTGTAATAGTGCCCCTCACACATACACACACATAAACACATACTCTCTCCCTCTCACACACACACTCAGCCTTGCTAGGCCACAGAAGAGGACATTGCAGCCATTCCCAAAGAGACCTGATAAGCTAGAGTTAGATGGAAGGGGAAAAGGTCCTTGACTATCATTGGACTTGGAAAGGTGCAGGGAGGAGATGAGGGAGGGAAGGGAGGAATAGGGACGGAATGTGGGAGGGGGCTACGGCTGGGATACAAAGTATATAACCTGTGAGTAATATAAAATAAAAATGAAAACAAAAAAAAAACAAAACAAAAAAAGAAGAAGAAAAGAATGAGAGAGAAAGCTGAGTGAATTAATTACCAGATCAGGAATATTTAATACACTGATAATTGACAAATTTGATATCAGATTAGATACATATTGACTCAATTATAATAAAATGGTTGTATTTAATATAATTTCATATAAGCATGTATATGGATATGAACAAGTCTATATTTAGATCTATGTTCATGTATAGAATGTGTATCATCGATTATTGTAATTCACATCAGCTATATTTCTCTTTGTAGTCCTTACTATAAGAGCACTATAGATCTATAGAAATACATTTCATATGGGGCTTTTAATCATAGAAAGATCCTTTAAAATTATACATATTCAGCATGTTAGTATGGGACTTGTACCGGTAATTTCCACAAACTCTAATATATATCAGAACAACAGTAACTATATCGGAGAGTTAGTGTGAAACCTGAAATATAGGATCATTTTGCTCTTCATTTTGTAGGATGTTATTTTTCCTGTGTATGTGGTAGGCGGGGGAAGACTTTGCCCCAGAAGATCAGATCCTGCTATTAGAAGCACTGGACTGCCTACGTCCTGATAATGTATAGATACTCTCTGGTTAATTTTTCACCTGTCCTGGTATGAAAGTTCTGTTACTTATGCAATCGAGTTTTTAGCATATACAGGAACAACACCCAGTAAATCATGTGCACTGAACACGTTATTAAAAATAGGAAAGAATAGTGTTTGGGGAAATAAGAATTATCAGCGCTTGCTGCTGGTGTCAGTGTCTTACTACGCGAAGTCAGGTCCCACACATTGCAGTAAATGCAATAATGCCCTTGGAAGTAATGAACAAAGTTTTATTTCTGATGTAACAGAATGATAGAAAATTTTTTTTTTTTACTTTTTTTTCAATAATAAATACCTTTCGAGTTCTTAGGCCCTTGGTTTAATATAAGTAGAAAGATAAAGGAAATCTTTAAGTCTTAAAAAATACTCAGTGAATTTTATAAGTCCTAACATCTAGTAATTGTGTGTGTGTGTATGTATAGATATGTATATATATATATATATACATATATATTTCTTATATAAGAAATAAAAGAATAATTTAAATGGAGTCTTATTAAAGGAGGAGATGAAGTAAATCATCTTCTTATTGAATATCTTTTTTCATGGAAAAATATTTAAATATATTAAATTTCAGTGTGAAGTAGTATATTTGACAATTAATATATGAAAATAAGATAACCACATAGCAAATGTGAATACACTGTCTTAAAGGCGAAACTGAAGACAGTGTTACCAAAACAAACTCAAGAGCCTCTGGGGTCTCAGTGGCAGAGTTCCTACCTATTGAGTTGTACACTCTTAGGTCTGTCCAAGCACCACAAACAATATCACTGGCTTTACTATTTTATCTGTTTCATTGATTGGATTCCATTTTTTAGACAGCAAAACCTTGAAGAGATTTTTGCGTGTATAGTGCTAAGAGAAATGACTGAAATAAAGGAGCAAATGGAAGCCTGGTGCAGAGGAAACTTCCTGAAACCTATGAGGGTGACCTTATTGAGGAATCCTAATAATGGGGAATAAGGAACCTGTACAAATATCATCTGTAAAAAGATAAAGCTTCTAGTGGTTGAACTGGGACACAAAACCTTTCACCCACATCCTGCCTTGCTTGCAAGATGTGTACTGGGACAATGGGGATTCAGAGCTTATGGGAGCAGTCAACCAATGACTAGTCTTCTTGAGGCCTTAGCAACAAGAAGGAAGCCATGCCTGACAATGGCTGTATGGCCAGCAATGAGAAGCTGATGGCTCAGAGAACGAACATAGTATCAAACACTACTAACAACAACAAAAAGTCACTCATTGAAATGATTTCTAATGATATTCTGGTATACTCAGACTAGGGATTAGCCAAACCATGTTCTGAGAGGCTTCTTCTGGCAGCTGATTAGAGCAGTGCAGTGATTGAGGTAGAGCTCAGGGAATGCTTGGAAAGAGGCAGAGGAAGGATTGTAGGAGCCAGAGAACTCGAGGATATTAGGACAACATGGTCCACTGAATCGACCAATCAGGGCTCATAGGAGTTAACGGAGACCAAAGTGGCAATCTTTGAGCCTACATAGATCTGAACTAGGTCTTCTGTATACGTTCTGTGGTTGCTTAGCTTGGTGTTTTTGTGGGACTCCTGACAGTAAGAGTAGAGCTGTCTCTGACTTTTTCGCCAGCTCATGGGACCATTTTCTTCCTGCTTGGTTGCCTTGCTGAGTCTTGATATAAGGGTTTGTGTCTAGTCTTATTGCAGCATGTTACACCGAGTTCTGTTGATATTCCTGAGAGGTCTGCTCTTTTCTGATGGGAAATGGAGGAGCAGTGGATGGAGGGTGGGGGTAAGAGTGGAGGTAACAGGGGAAATGGGAGGTTGCATTCAGGAAGTATTGTATGAGAAAGGAATAAATAAAAAGAAAATAGAAAGAACGTTAAAAGAATAAGAAAGTAAAAAAATAATCTTTGAGCTGCTAACATTATTGTCAATGCTGATAAAAGCGATTGTAATATTTAACAAGATTGTAATTATTTAACAAGAACTTTTTTAGACAAGAACAGCATTTTCATTTTGAAAAAAAAAACCTATAGTTATCAGTGAAGGCAAATCAGCATTCTTATATTCAATAATATGCTTTCACTAATTCTTTGTGCTTATTCTATTTATCACTACGTGCCAAAATGATTTGAAAGCTAATAAAAAAACACCAGAAAAAGTCTTTTCACATTTTTCTATTTCTATGCTAAGAAAACTATTCCCTTTGAAACAACTGTTAGTACAATAGGGTATTTGAAAAAAAATCAACTTGGTACATACATCTTCTATAAATGACTTAAAAACTCCAAAAAGAACTTTCTAATGTGTCTTGAAAGGCTCTTTCTCCTTGTGATATCAATTTTCATTTGTATAAGCAAGATTAATTTATAGAGGCAATCTATAGAAATATGTCCAATGCTTCAAGATTCAGAATACCTTTAAGCTTTTAGAAAGGAACTCTATTCTTGGTAGTTGGAATTGTTTTTCCATAACTAAGCCAGCAATCCTTGGCTGGATGACAGTTTCATAGAAGTTGGAATAACGTTCAGCATTTAAAGCATTTTCAGCTTCTAATTGTCTTGGAACATAAATGCAGTTTTAAAAAATAAAATTGGTTTGACGGGAAAAGTTCTTGAATCAGCAAGTCAGGTCATACAACCTCAAGTATTTTTTCAGTAAGAAATAAGAAATTGTTTTCGAAAGTATATGAAATATAAAGATCTCAGTTCAGTATTACTTGGCTTTCATGTTTTGTTTTTATGCTTCACTCATTACTTGGTGGATAGTGGTCGCTTCTTAAATTTCTTAAGTTGTAAAATACTTCAAAAAACAAGTATTAATATGCTTAGATATATACTTTTATTATTTTACAAAGTGGCTAATAACTGAAAATACTAAATCATTTTTTTCTATACAAAGAAATCAGTACAATGAATGACGAAATTATTTACAATTTGTAAGCATTTAACATATTGTATTATTCTTCAGCAAAGCATTGAATTCTTCCATGACTTATCTACGCCACCTATGGCCATTCCTTAATATATGTTCTAAACATGTAAGCAAAGCAAAGCCTGACTTCTTGAAATGATCCTTGCTAGCAATAGAATTTAAAAAACAGGCATTCTTACCAAACAAACTGTTTTCTCAGAAAAAAAACAAATTCCTTTTGATTTGCTACTGATCTCACATCACAGCTTAGATATCAATTTTAAGGTTGATCTTAACCATTGCAATCTTACAGATAATCAAAGTGTTATTGAAACTTGCTATTAGAAATGAGATAAAATTATCTTTATATTTAAAAAAATAGGTATTAACTTAATGGGAAATATATAAATATATTGTAAACTTTAAATTCAAATGGATTCTGCTGTATTGTTATTTCTGTCATGCTGAATAAAGTGGTCACTCCATTTATTTAATGGCCATGGTGTCAGAATCAGATCAGACATGTTGCACATTCTGTTTACAGTTATGCAGAGATTATTCCTGAATCTTATAATTCTGGAAATTAAAGCCAAGATTTCTCTGCAAACTATTGTCATACATATTTGTGAATATAATGGATATAAAACACTAGTGACATAGAATGTCTGTGGAACAATGGAACCGAATCAAAGACCCAGAAATAAACTCACTCAACAATGGAAACTTAATTTTTGACAAAGAGGCCGAAACCATACAATGGAAAAAGACAACATCTTCAATAAATGGTGCTGGTGTAACTGTATGTCTACATGTAGAAAAATTCAAATGGACCCATATTTATCACCTGCATGAAACTAAAGTCCAAGTGGATCAAAGGCCTCAACATACAACCATACACACTAAATCTGTCAGAAGAAAAAGTGATGAGACCTGATAAACTAGGGTGAGAAGGAAGGGGAGGAGGACCTCCCCATCAGCGGACTTAGAGAGGGGCAAGGAGAGTGAGATTGGGAGGGAATGAGAGAGGGGGCTACAGCTGGGATACAAAGTAAAGGACCTGTAATTACTATGAAAAATAAAAATTATAAAAAAAGAAACCTTCAAATATTTTAAAAGCTAAATTAGAAAAAAAGAAGTGAGGAAGATCCTTGACCACATTGGCACAGAAGACAACTTCCTGAATAGAACACCAACAGCACAGGCTCTAAGATAAACAATCAATAAATGGGACCTCATGAACCTGAAAAGCTTCGGTAAAGCAAAGAACACTGTCAGTATAAATGACTGCCTACAGACTGGGAAAATATTTTCACCAACCTTATAGCCAACAAAGGGCTAATATCCAAAACATTTACAGAACCCATAAATTAAACACCAACAATTAAAAATGGGGTACAGAGCTAAACAAAATTCTCAAACAGAGGAATTATCAAATGGTAGAGAAACACTTAAGAAATGTTCAACATCCTTAGTCATCAGGGAAATGCAAATGAAAATAATCCTGAGATTCCACCTCATCCCTATCAGAATTGCTAAGATCAAAAACTCAAGGGACAACACATGCTGGAGAGGGTGTGGAGAAAGGGGACCCCTCCTCCATTGTTGGTGGAAATGTAAACTTGTATAACCACTTTGGAAATGCATCTTGCACATTCTCAGAAAATTAGGAATAGTTCTGCCACAAGATCCAGCATTAAAACTCATGGGCATATACCTAAAAAGATACCCCATCATTTAATAAGGACATTTGCTCAACCGTGTTCACAGCAGCTTTATTTGTAATAGCCAGAATCTGGAAACAACTTAGATGTCCCTCAATGGAAGAATACAGAAAGTATGCTAAATTTACACAATGGAATACTACTCAGTAATTAAAAACAAGGAAACCATAAAATTTGCAGGCAAATGGTGGGACCTAAAAAAGATCATCCTGAGTGAGCTAATTCAGAAGCAGAAGGACATATATGGTATATACTCACTTATAAGTGGATATTAACCATATAATATTGGATAAACATACTAAAATCTATAGCACTAAAGTAGCTAAACAACAACGAGGACATAGAGAAGAGGTTGAAACCACACTCAGAAGGCCAAACAGGAGAGACATTGGAAGTAGGAGAGGGCAAGGAATAGGGCAGAAGCCTCCACAGTGGAACTCTAAATGACTACTCGTTATGGTATCAATGAAGAAGCTGTGACTCATAGCCAAACTTTGGGCAGAGTGCAGGAAATCCCATGGAAGAAGAGGGAAATAGAAAGACCTAGAGGGAATAGGAATTCTACAAGGAAAACAACAGAGCCAAGATACCTGGGTCCAGAGGACACTTCAGAGACTAATACTCCAAACAAGGACCATGCATGGAGAGGTCCTAGACCCCTTGCTCAGTGGAAACCTATAGGCCTGCCAGTTCCCAAGTTTGTTCCCTAGTAACAGGGGCAGGGACTGTCACTTACATGAACTCAGGGGTTGACTCTTTGATCACCTTCCCCTGGTGGGTGCTGCCTGTCCAGGCCACAGAAGAAGATGATCAAGCCAGGCTTGATGAGACCTGATAAATCAGAAGAGAAGGAGGTCCTCCCCTATGAGGGAACTAGCTACAGGACATAGGGAGAGAAGGGTGAGGGTGAGTGGAAGTAAGAGCAGCTGAGAGAGGGAGGTACAATGGGATACAAAGTGAATAAATTGTAATTAATTAATTAAGCAAAATTAAAAAAAAAACAAGCAAAACCCCAGAAATACGTGTTTTTTTTTTTT
>JAQQSO010001100.1:0-24392 GCA_028658305.1 Pachyuromys duprasi
CAGAGTAGGCTTGAACTCATAGAGAACCAGCACTCAGTGGGCAGCACAGAGGCACGTAGGTCTCTGAGTTTGAGGGCAGCCTGTTCTACAGAGTAAGTTCCAGGACAGCTAGAACTACAAAGAGAAACTTTGTCTCAAAAAACAAATAGAAAGAGAAGTAGAAAGGTAGAATGAGAGAAAAATCGAGAGAAGCAAAGAAAGAAAGAAACAGAAAAAATAAAAAGGAAAAGGAAAAAGAACAACATCTGGGCGTCCACCCTTTGAAGTTAATTATATGCTTACTATATGACTCAGCAAAGTGACTTGCAGATATTTATTTACGTAAAGTCAACAAAAATGGATTTAGCAAACTCTCTCATCTGATTTGCTAAAAGTTAGTGAAAATGTTTCAGCAAAGACTCTTTCAGTCTCTTTTTGTTTTTTTTTGTTATTTTCGACGAGGATAGCTTCAAACTCATAGAGATCCACCTGCCTAAGCACCAAAGCTAGGACAGCCATATGTACCACCATGCACAGTTCATTCTTTTGGCTTTCATCAGAAAGCAAAACCTGTGTTCACACAAACCCTTGTACACAGGTGTTGAGAGTGTTTTTAAGCACAGGTGTCAGAACATAGAAACAACATAAAAGACCTTCAATTGCAGAACAGATTAAAAAAAAAAGAAGAAGAAGAAGTAGAAGGACATGTGAGGTGGCCAAGGCTACAAAGAGAAACCCTGTCTCAAAAAACTAAAGAAAACAAACAAAAAACACAGCCTTGGGGACTGGAAAGATGGCTCAGTGGTTAAGAACACTACTGTCTGATCTTCCAAAGGACCGAGGTTCAAATTTGAGTTCATGTGTGACACCCACAGCTACAGTTCATTACTTTCTATAACTCCAGTTCCAAGGGATCCAACACTCTCACACTAATGCACATGAAATAAAGTAAAATTATTTTAAAAAGCAGCCTGTAAGACATTCTGTTAAAGCTGAGTATTGTGGGGGAAAAAAAGAATAAAACCAAGCCCACAATTCTCAGAGTAAATCAAGCTTTATTTTGGGGTGCACTTTGGACTGGCCAGCTGGCTGCCTCTTCCAATTCTGGATTTTATAGAGCAGCCTGTGACAGCTCTTGAGGCCCCTTTATAGGAAAAAAGGTGTTCACAGGGGTGAGAGAGTCGTCTGTTATACATTGTTAGAAGATATAATAGAAAGGAACAAGGATGAAAACATATATCCTGTGAATGGTTTCAGAGCCATTCTATTAAAGGAATTCATTAGACACATGTGGGCCTTCTCAAAGGGGAAATGGTATTTTACAAAGTCTGTACCATGATCCACCCCCAGTATTGATTCTAACCTCTGACACGATGCTGAGAGCCATTGATTTGGGCAAAATTCAGTAAGTATGAGAGCTCTCTGGAAGAGATCCAGTATTTTGCAAAGACTGTACTGTGATGCACCCCAGAATTGCTTCCAACCTCTGACAATCCCATCATTTGTGCTCTGCTGCATCTCTCTAAATTCTGGCATAGTATGAACTGTCGCTTTCTGGGTATTTACCTACTCTGATTCAACAAACTTCCTACAGGACCTTGTTGAAGCTGTACTGCTGTTCAGATGAATTAATTCCTGATTATAGGATTCCTGATTTGAGTCAAATAACTTTAAAAGATAAATTGTTTTAGAATTTTAAAAACAATTGTAGGAAGTTTTTGGCTGCAATAAATACCTTTGTGGACCTCCCGAAGCCTCTCTAGGAGACATGAAACCTGATAGAATTTGCTTCATCCATGAGTTGAAAATCTGTATTTAGATATGTGTTTGCATGTAAATATGTCCATCTGTTTTTTTGTACATGCATTACAGGAGTGTATGTCAATTGTCTGTTTGTGTATAAGGAGTTCAAAGTACACTGAATATGTGTATGAATATGTACAGGTTTATATGGCTGATTGTTTGCCTATGTATACGTATGGGCTCATACTATGGAACCAGCAGCCTGAACTTGTTGCAGTTTCTGCTGAGGAGATGCTAGCTGAAATCAACATCATCATCAAATGTATGCTTGTGGAAATTTGTTGAAGTTGAAAATACAGTTTTTAACTGTATCCTCCTTTCCCTCTTGGTTGCTTGTGTGTATGAGTGGTCTGTTTTTTGTTTGTTTGTTTTTTTCATTGCTCTGTCATTTCTTGTTTTCTTGTAGATTCCCTAATAAGTTAACAGACTCAGGGCTCTGCCATCAGCAGACACACTTTAGCCTAGTGGAGATCTCCGCAAAGAGGCCTATCTCCAGATCTAAAAGCCTCCTTTTGCAACCCTGAAACCTTTTACAGCCCTGGCTGCAGGGGAAAATAGTGGTCAGTTTAGGTTTCCTCCTTAGCAGCAGTGTAGCCAGTCCCTAGTCCTATCCCTGGGCTCCCTCCCATTCTGTTTCTTCTTTCAATCATCTGTTGTGATCAATTGCCTGAGCCATCAACTCTGCGACCCAAGAGATAAATCAAACAGGGATTCTGCATCTCATCCCAGATTCTACCCTAAATCTTGCCAAAAGCTGAGAGACATTGGCAGAATGGGTTACAAGTTTTGGGTAGGTTGGAAAAAAAATGTTTTAATCAGATCTAAGAAACAAGAACTTTTTTTGTTTGTTTGTTTTGAGATAGCCTGATGTGGGGAACTTTCTAGATGGCTTGCCAACTTCCTTCTCATTTTTTCTTTTTTCCCCCAAACATAATGGTTGTTCTTAACAAGAACAAATTATGCTGATGGATGAAACATTGTAATTGTATCTTGGCATAGATGCTTCTGGGCTTTGTAATGTTTTTGTTTAAATAATTACTAAGATGAATGTCCAGGAAGGCAGGCGGCTCAGCTCTGGAGTCTGTGCTGCTGTCCTTGAATGGTCAGGTTTTGCTGCTTAATTCAAATAAAGATCTTGCTTTGCTGGACTCTTGTGACTGCTTCGGTTGTTTCCGATTTTTGGAACCCCAACATAGCTCAGTTTTGTCTTTAACACATCCAACATCATGGAATCGATGCATAAATGGGGGTGGGGTGGGGTGGGTGTTAGTGTTATGCCCAGCATGAGCCTAATTTCCTGAAGGAATGAAGAGAACTCCAGACACCAGGTCTCATCGATGCAATATCACAAGAGGTTTATTATTTTAACCATTGCACAGTGAGGTCACCCCTGCTGGGCAGCAGAGAGTGGCACTGGGAGACAGAGGCCTCGGGTTTTTAAAGGACAAAGCGCAGGAATTTTCAGGGGTTGCAGTCTTGGCAATTCAGGATTGGATGAGGTATTTAACTTTTAAAATAATTGGTTGGTTCTGAGCACCCTTAGGTCCGGTCAGCCATGTCGTAAATATCTAGGGAATATCTGATCTTCAAGTCAGTTTGGAATTTCCTATCATATGAGATATAGCCGCAGTTCAAGGTGGGAGAGTGATTAACTCATCCTGTGTCTGTTCTGAGGAGTGGGGGCCACAAGCTTTTGGTCAAAGGTCAGGAGCCATTTAGGAGAAAGATCGGGGCCATTCGGCTCAGTTCCCAAAACAAAGTTTATCTCAAAGGCTCCTGCGGGTGGTTTTTCTCCACCTCTGCTTGTTTTCTTTCTTATCTCTGCCCCAAGGATGGCCAATGTCAGGAACTTTTATATTCGACTGTTCTCTGGAGAAGCACTAAGAGGCTTTAATTAACATGGATCTAAAACTTGAAAATATAAGTTATAAGGCAACTAAGAGAAACATAGTTTACAAAGTTAGTCTGATTCTTTCATTAGGGACTAAAGGGTGGTCTACTCTTATGATGCCAACACTTTGGAAGTACAAATGGAAGAATCAGAAAGTCAAGGCCATCCTTGACTAGGCAGCAAATTCGAGGTCAGCCTTGTAAGAGACCCTGATGGAAGGAAGAAAGGAAAGAAGGCAGGGAGGGAGGAATGAAGGGAGAGAGGGACGGAAGGAGGGATGAAGAATGGAAAGATGGCTTGGTGGTTAAAAGTGCTTGCTATTCTTCTAGAAGATCTTGGGTTCCATTCCCAGCACCCACACAGCAGCTCACAACCATCGTTAACTCTAGTTACAAGGGATCAGATGGCCTCTTTTGGCCTCTACAGGTACAAAGCATGTTATGTGTTGCCTATACATACATACATACATGCAAGAAAGCACTCATACACACACACACACAAAAAAGCCAGACACCACAGGGAGCAGTGTAATCTTAGGTCTCCTACAGCAGAATGGTTGGCTGAGACTCTGTAAAGGGAAGCAGAAACAGAAGGGCAGGCCAGAGACTGTGCCTCAAGGATGCCAAGGACCCCTGAGGCTGTCCTCTGGTTCCACAGACAAGTACTCTCCGTGGCAGCCCAGGACCCCAACCGAACTGAGGACTTTGTTTTTATGGAGCATGTCTCAGAGGCTGAGAGACCAAATAATTAAAAATTAATTTTTAATTCCTGCCCACTAGAGATACAATTGCAAGAAACTAGCCCAGATCACCACTCTCCTCCATGACAGCCAAACAAGGGAAGCCAGACCATTAAAGGTTTGGAGGCCTTCCTATAGCCAACCAATTCAAAATGCAACGTCCCCTTTTGTGTTTCAACCAATAGATGCTTGCCAGGCAGGAATTCCCCTCATGTGTTTTGCAATGGACTTGACTCCTGGTAATCTTTTGGGGTCTCGCAAATTGGGCCAATATACTTGGGGGTTTGTCCAGGATCCCCAAGACCTTTTAGGACCCCCAGCTGGAGGATCAGAACCCCAGGTAAGCACTTTTGTCTTGGCCAAATTCTGTGTCTCTGTTCTGTCGTTCTATGTGTCTTTGAGATCTCAAGACAGTATGCAGTGAGTGGCTGGGAACAGTCATGTCAGGAAGACTCTTGCACATGAGCTAGAAGACAATGGCCATGGGACCTGGGAGACATCTCAGATCCTGGTGAGGACAGGGCACCCCATAACACTGTAGGGGACATGGAGTCCCAGATTGTAGGGGACACAGGGTCCCAATTCTGTTTGATAGGCCTAGAAAGTGGGTCTCTCCCACTGAGATAGGAAGTGCCGCCAACGTACTGGTTTGGGCTTCTTACCTGCTTGCCTGGCCGAATCTGTTGTTCCTTTGGTTTTTCCTTCCTTTTCCTTTCCTTTTGTGTGCATTGTACAGGTACATTGTTTTCTCGTGTTGTTCTTTTACGGGTTTGTTTGTTTGTTTGTTTGTTTATGATGGTCTCAGTAGGCAGGTGACCAAACAGCTATGCACTGTGCTGACTTTGCCTGCCCCATGCTCCCAGCACAATAAGCTGGGGCACCTCTGGTCACTGGTGGGAGCATGCCTCAAGGAAGGACAGGTATAGTGCAACTGAGGATAGGGTGGGCGGAGCGAGCCTGCCCAGGCTGATGGGCTCATTTCCACCTGGAGGGCAGAGGGAGGGCGCTCTCGCTGCTCAGAAGAGCTCCACTTGTGCAAGCCTGCCTTCTGGGAGGGGCAATGTAAATGTAATGGCAATGTAAACTTCCACCAGGGTGGTACCCTCTACCCTTCCGGGCTCAGCATGAGAGGGCAGAGGTGAGGAGGCACGCCAGGGGATGGCTGCATCTTGTGGCACCATGGGAAGAACTGCCAGCAAGTCCCAAACTCACTCCTAGATTTAACAGATAACAAAGTGCTTGAAATTAGAGCTGGAGGAGTAAGAAAAGTTTTGTCTGTCTGTTTAGATGTATGCATGGCCATCACATGTTTCTTTCTGACTGATCTTAAATGGGTAATACGCTCTGTATGTCTTGGTTATAGATGAACAGTTATCGGATATGCTTAAAAGTTAAACTCAGACTCTTGTTTAGAATATGTATATGTGTGTGCATATATATTTGTAAGATCTATAGAAGCACAGATGTTTCAAAATAGCAACCACGTGACTTGCCATATGATGTGACTCTGCCATCTTGAAATTGCCATGGGGTATGGGGCAGAGCAAAGGAAAAGAAAAAAAATTACAGAAACTCTTAGTCATAATGAATTCAGTTTATCATCCTATTTCTTTCTAAGACTAAGAAGACAAGTCTCATTTTAAATTGGCATTGATTTTAGAGATTGGGTTGTTTGCACTGGATTTCATATATCTATACATATATAGAGAATTCAGGATTGTGTTTGCAGGATGCTGTATGTGTGATTTAGCCCTGGTTTGTAAAGGTCTATTCAAATTAACAGGCTGATTTGAAGTGTGTGCCTTTCTGCCAATTCTTGAATGAATGGATTAATGCTGTTTCTTTCTGGCTGATAGGTTTGGTATGGCCAGAAGAGTTAAGCACAGCTTTAAACTGTTCTGTACTCTTCTGTTATGCAGTTGGTTCTAAAACTTATTTGATTACAATGTTAGAACTTGGTTATGGGAAACTGTAAGTGCTCCACAGTGCTTGCTGTACCGTGGGAGGCAGCGACACCTAATGGCCATGTTTTAAATTGCCAGCACAGCCTGTAACAACACGTGGCTACCCATCACGCTGGGTCAGAGATAAAAAGGGTGGAGCCATGGTTTCCTTGCCATCTTTGTTGAGGTCTGCCAGCTGTGGTCAGTTCCCTGTTGAGTGCTAAGTGAAACTTTTGTCCTTTAAGCTTTTTGCTGTTCGGTTTTAATGCAGTGTGGTAGGATCAGCAAGATTTGCTAGCCACTCTATGCATCTGATCGAAAGTTTTGCTTTGATTTTAGTTCAGACAGTTGGTTACAGGAATGAGCTTTACCTAGTCTCTTGCTTATGTTTTAAAGGTTAAGCCTAGGATGGGTGTAACTATAAAGTTTGCCTATGTAGACCTACTTGAAATGGATATGGTCCTAAAATACTTATCTAAGGAACATGCCAGAATTAGAGATTATAGCATTCTGTTTTACAGGATGCAGTTTAGAGCAGACAATTAGAGATAAACAAAGATTAATTCAGATATGCTGGCCCTCAAGCTTGTCAAAGATCTGTTGAATATGGCATTTTAACATGTGTAAGCTTATTGTGACAGAGTCTCAAATCCTCCCAATAGCTCTCCAAGGTCTCCGAGAAGATTTGAGCACAATGCAACTCTGGATTGTGATGTGCTAACCACTGGGAAAGACTTCCCCAACCGGCCCACTGCTAGGGCCCAGCCTAAACTGTGGACAAAGCTGTGGACACCTGGAGAGTCATTGTTTCATGTTGCTGAAGGCAACTTGAGATCAGTCTTTCATGTTCTTCTTTCCCACAGAAAGAGTCTGTCATCTTCTGTACGTGATGGCCAGATTGCCTCTGCTCTTGATGCCATGAGACCACAGGAGCCAGGGACAACTGCCTAGGTGGTGGACTGACTAGTTATCTCTGTCATTTTGATTGTTATATAGATTGGTACATTTATTTAGCTTATAATTAATCCTTCTCAGGTCTCTGATCATATTAATGGCTAAGTTAAGCTAATGGTAGCTTTGAAGCTAAAGAGCAGACAATTATATCCACTGTTTGTTCATTGGTCAATTCATTAGCTAGTTAGAACTACTATATACTAGATCTTTTATTTAGAAAGGCAAAGATGTTTGCCTTGCTCACAGCTTCATGTTAATTGTCTGTGTCTTACAGTGAATAACTAGATAGGAAGATGTAAAGTTTATGTAAGGTCCAAGGATATGAAAGTTTAAGTTATGAGGATATAAGAAAAATTGTTTGAGGGTCTAGGAAAATATTTAAAAGTTGGTAAATGCAAGAAAGATAGGAGGGTCTAAGTAGGTGTTTTAAGGTATGTGAATATAAGTTGTAATAATATAAGAAAGTAATTTAAGGCATATTGAAAATGGGAGATATTTCAGATCCCCCCTAAGCTGCTGTTGTGCTTCTGTTATAAGATTTCAGAAATTCAGAGTTCTGATATTGATCAATAGAGTTCTGATAAGTTGATGGAGCACTGACTGCTGATTATCCAGTCACAAGCTTTCGATTTTAATTTTCCTTTGGTTGTCTTCTGCAGATAGTTTTAAAGGTGCTTCTCATCATGCTAAAAACACCTGTCAAATGTGTATATCTGACCCAAAAGCCATAGCTTTTACTAGATCTTAATGGCATGAGTCTACTCCTGCTGTTTTGTAGACACTTGTTGCCTGCTTTTTCTAAAGTATGGCTCTCAATACAACAGTGATACTAATATACTTCGTTTTGTAAACTAAAATTAATACCAGTTTCAGGAAGTCAAAGGTCATGAGACCTGGATCTGGCATAGGTCAAACAGACCCCAGATGAGTTTTTCCTCTGGTCTTGGGATTCCTTACTTTCCCCATTTACTAGATAAATTTTAACTTCTGTCTCTAGTCTGAATTTGTCTCAGCAGATTTTCATCTGGCTGACAGAATCTATTCGGGGATCAGCTGTAATCTATAAGCTGAAATCTGGACTTCCTGGAAGCTGACATGATTGCCCCTTGTCTGTTCAGTTAGATCAACTAACCAGATGGTTCTGAGGACTGCCCCCACTGACCAGCCTTTGGATGACACTTCAGCCTTCTAGCCTCTGATGCCAATGGTTCCATTGTCAGCACTGAAGCAGTTTCAGAAGAAGAGAACTTCACCCATAATCCCACCTAACGGGCTGAAATGCTAAATCAAAAGGGAGTCCCTGACATGAGATATCTTGGGAACCTGCTTAGCTGGAGCAGCAACTGGACAAAAAGCCTGGAGAGACACTAGAAAGAGGATTCCAGAGGATGTTTTAAATCCTGGTATAATAGTTCTCCTTGGCTTATACCTTTATATCCATCCTGATGAGTTCCCTACTCATTTTGATTTTTACTTTTGGGCCTTGTATTTTAAGTCGCTTGATGGCTTTCATGAAGGAATGCTTGGGAACGATACAGTTAATGGTACTCAGATCCCATTATGGAAAGGTAAATCTGGAGGACACAAGGAGTCATATCTAGAAGACCCATGATTGGGTCTTCAAATAATCATGGGAAGAAGGGAATGAGAGACCAAAGAATTAAAAATTAGTTTTTGTAGGTTACTGAATTAAAGTTTAAAGCACAAGCCTGAATGAAGGCCAGACAAGTGGAGACATGTCCAGCCACCTATGGGGAGGAACCAGCCTTACTGCATTCCTTTCCTGCCCACTAGAGATACAGTTGCTAGGAAACTGGCCCAGATCGCTGCACTCCCCTAGGACAGCCAAACAAGGGAAACCAGACCATTAATGGTTTGGAGGCCTTCCTATGGCCAATCAATTAAAAATGCAACATCCCCTTTTGTGTTTCAACCAATAGATACTTGCCAGGCAGGAATTCCCCTGCTTTGGGTGCACTGGGAAGAATTAGATTCTTTAAATCAACTACCCACCCTGAGCACAAGTCTCTCTGCTCTCAACTGCTGTGGCAGTGAGGGTGTGCAAACTATAGCTTCTAATAAAAAGATCCTCATGTGTTTTGCAATGGACTCAACTCCTGGTAGTCTTTTGGGGCCTGAATCAGGCACAACAAGGCAAAGCTCCACAAAGCCATCACTTTGGGTGAAGCAGCAATGGAGCCTGTCCCTGTCACTGAAGGGTAGGCAAATACCTAATAGTCAACACAGCAGATGCCACAGGGACCCTCTAGGCTTTGTCCTGGATTGGAACCTCACCTAGCATGTCAGAGTGCTTCATGGCTCAATTTGTGTGGCTTTGCCTCAGAAAGAATTTTAGGGCGTTCAGAGATCAGGGTGTTGGACAGAGTTTCTTTCTGCTACCACCTAAGAGTAGAAGGTTTCAGAGGACATGCACAGCTCAGCCACTGGAAGGTCACGTGTAACTTCAGAAGACAGCAAACACCAGGAGCCAAGAACCAGTTCCCCACCTAGCTATTCTGGTGTCATGGGCACCTGTGCACCTCCAAGGGGTTAAAGGAAGTGAGGGACCTGAAGGCAGAACAGGATTCTGCCCTATTCACTCCCTGAACTTCCTCAGGCAGGCCTTGAATTTGTAGTTCTTCTGCCTCTGCCCACCAGAGTGCAGGGATTCTAAGTGTGTGCCATCATACCCAGCTATACAGAACACAGAATATAAATTTAAAAAAAAAGAGAGAGAGAAATTTAAGATAGATGAACTTGGGAGGGTGGTGAGTAAAGTGCTAGCCAGGCAGGCATGAAGACCTGAGTTCAGATTCCCACCATAGTGGTGTACACCCCCAGTGTTGGGACGTGGGAGGGAAGAAAGGAGAATCCCAGGAGCTTGCTGATTAGCCAGGCTACTGAAGTGGAGGACTTCGTTAGAGACACTGCTTCAAAAAGAATGTGGAAAGCTGTGGCACACGTCTGTAATCCCAGCGCTAAGCAGACAGAGGTAGGAAGAGTTCTGTGAGCTCAAGGCTCGCTTGGTTTACAAAGTAAGTCCAGAAGAATAGAGGCTACATAGACAAACCCTGTCTTGAAAAACAACAACAAATGAACAAAAACAACATCAAAAACAAACAAACAAAAAAACAAAACAAAAAACCAAAAGAGATCATGGAGAGTAATGGACAGCCAAAGTCAACCTCTGGTCCACACGTGTGCATGTATGGTTGAGAGCACCTACATACATGTACACACCACACACACACCACCATCACCTCCACCACTAATGATAAATGAAAGACTCCTTGAAGAGTCTGGCTTGGATTTTGTTTTCTTTTTCACTCAGCTATAGTGAGTGTTGGGTGAGGGTCCTCTCTGTTGAGGACGATTGTCAGAATGTGCTTCTTACTGTGAGCAAATATCTGGATATCCATCAGCAGATGCCATTGTACTAGCATTTGCCAAACCCATTAGTACAAAAATCCAGTGGGTATTTTATTTTATTTTGAATAGGATCTTACCAGGTAGCCATGACTAACATGGAACTTGCTTTGTAGATCAACCTGGCTTCAAACTCACAGAGAACTGTCTGCCTCTGCCTTTGCCTCCTGAGTGCTGGGATTACATGATTAAACCACCATGCCTGGTAAGTCCTGAACACCTTCATAAAAACTATTTATTTTTGAGCCATACTTTCATTGTGTAGCCCTGGCCCACCACAATTCTCTATGTAGATCAGGCTAGGCTGACTTTAAACTCACAGAGATATGTCTACCTCTGTCTCCCGAGCACTGGAATTAAGGGTGCACACCACCACCACTGGCTACTTTTCAGTCTGAGTTAAGCTCTCTCTAAACTGTTCAAGGCCCTCCAAATTGCTGAAATTATAGTCCTGTGCCACAATGCTACAGGATTTCTTTATTGTGGTTTGTTGGTATGTTTGTGTGTTTGTTTGTTTTGAGGCAGAGTCTCACACAGCCCAGGCTGGCTTCAAACTCACTATGTAGCTGAGCCTGGCCTTGGACTCCCCATCTTCCTGCCTTTATCTTCCAAGTGCAAGGGTCACTGGCCTAGCTCAACAACAGAAAGTAGAAAGTGGTGCCAAACGAATGTGAACCTCAGGGACTTGGAAACTACTATCTTCAGTACTCACCAAAGTCGCCTTCCCTCACATTCATGGAAACAGAGTAAAACTTTGGGACGTTAATTTCATCAGTCCTAAGAGATGGCTCAGCAGTAATGAGTGCCTGATGCAGGATTATGAGGATGGAGGTTCAGATCCTAACACTGTGTAACAAGCTGCATATCTGGTTTGTTACCTGTAACCCCAGCTCTGAAGGGTGGAAAACAGGAAGATCACTGGGGCTTGCTGGCTTCCTGGCTGACCTGGGGCTTGAGATAAGATCACCTTCCTGAAATACCTTAAACCCCCCCCCCCCACCTCGGGGTTTCCAAAGTAACTCTTCTGTGGAACTTTCCTAACAACTATCATTAGCACACCTTGTGACTCCTCTGGTGGGTCTTCCTGACTCCTGGTCACTTAGCAGTCCTGCCAAAGACAATTCTATTCCTTCTGCCATGCCTTCTCCCTATAAGTTGTATGAAATATTTGAATGAACAGAGGACCCTGATCAGATGGCCTGTCTTGGTCTCCATTTCTCGTGTCTCTTGTCCCACCCCTTCCTCACCCCCTCTCTTAGGGTCTCATTCGACTGACCTGCGGGCTGGGTCACAGCAGCTGGTCGAGCTCTAGCAGAGGCCACAGCTGTTCTGGGTTCTATACCTGGTTGACAGTCAAGTCCGGGGACCCAGCACCATTTCTTTGGGAGAAGAGGAGCTTTCTTTCCTCCAGTGTTACAGCTTAGAATAAACAGCCAGTCTAAGTAGATGATGGCTGGTAGTTTATTTCACAGGAAACAGAGATTTATAAACCTTGGGCAGTTGTCGTGGGCCGCGTCATAGCTGCTTTGGCAGCTGTTTGAAATGCTAGTCTCAGCACAGAAGACAGGTTTTTTCCAGGCCTTCCCTTGGAGACAGGGAAAGATTTCCCTGTCCATTCGCCTTTTGTTTAGTGACAGCAGGTGGGAGAGCTTGTTTGAAATCTCAGCTCTGCCTCACTTCCTTGTAAAAATTAACCCCTTGTGTAAACTGTTTGTATAAATAAACAAGGCTGGCTGGTCTCATGGCTTTTCGGGCAAAGAGCGTATTTTTAGGGCTCATTGGAGCCACGAGCAAGTGGCCAGAAGCCTCTCGAAACATAATATGTGTAGTGTACATTATTAATTTCAATCCTCACTCCCGACTCAGAACCCCATTCTGCTCTGCTGGTGGGCTCCGACAGGCAGTGGGAGGGGTTTGGGGGATGAATGTGCTTGAATCACTGTGGCTAAGGGTGCTAGAGATATTTCATTTACGTGTAGTTGTTCATTTACATGTAGTGGTTCAGTCCTATCTAAAGAAGGGTAACACAATACTTAATTATCCTATGGATGGGGAAAGAAATCCAAGTACACTTAAAGTTCATTGGCTGAAAGCGAAGGTCATTAGCAAAGGGTGGGGTATTTTCTGGAATCCCCAGATGATTGCTGAACAAGTTTCTTATTAGGAAAGCATTGGGCCTGTAATCTTCCCTGAGGGCTGTATGATGTTCCTTTGAGGATCTGGGATTTCCCCAGATCAGGAGGAGAGGAGAGAACTCAGCTGAGGAAGGGAATCTGTCTTTTTGGCACTGAGCTCAAGGACTATCTGATAATGCTGGACTTGGATCCTACCAGCAGGGTCCAACAAGAACTTATTCTTATATTGATTGATTGATTGATTGATTGAGACTTGCTCCTACTACATAAAGCAGGCTGTCTCAAACTCTCCATGCTCCTGGCCCCGGCTTCCTAACACTGAGATGAAATATGTGCACTGTGTAGAGCTGCTTGTTTGTCAGGCTGCTTTGCCATTGAGTTTTCACTGGAAAACATGTTTTCATCCTGGCTTTCACCTGGAGACAGGGATAAGCAGGATGTTTTGCTAAATTGCTTCCCTTTGTTTGTGTAAGGATTACACAGATTGTTGTGCCCGAGTCGTGATACCCCAAAAGATCACCACCAGGAGCCGAGTCCATTGCAAAACACATGAGGATCTTTTTTATTATAAATCATTACAAGCTGCAGCTTGGGCTTATGGCCCCCACCGCTGAAGAGGTGAAGAGCCGAGAGCCTTGTGCTCAGGTTAGTTGGGTAAAGATCCTGGTCCCTCCCAGCATGCCCAAGGCAGGGGCGATTTCTACCTGGCAATCATCTATTGGTTGAAACATTGCATTTTGAATTGATTGGCTATAGGAAGGTCCCCAAACCATTAATCCCTCCCTAGGGGGATGGGCCAGTTTCCTAGCAACTGTATCTCTAGTGTGTGGGTAAAGAATGCGGCAAGATGAGTTCTTCCCCTCAGAGTATACTGGACCTCACAACCCAACTAGTTTAGGCCTTAAGCACTAAAAATAGCCTCCTTTAATCTTTTGGTCTCTCAAGATAAGTGGTCAAGAAAACAAGTTTGACTTCTGGATGAACCCCTTCATTGAATTGAGGTGCTTTGCTCTGAATATAAAAAGGAATTGTGGTATGAACCTAGTGTGACAGTTTTTATTGGCAGCCCTCTAGAACTGATCTGTGTGTAGTATGTTATTTTTTATTTTCTTTCAATCCTTACTTCCCACTCAGGAAATGTTTGACTTTGCCAGCCAGCTCCGGCAATACACCATCATGAAAACCTTAATTTTGATGATCTTTTTTTTAACCTGGTCTTAGTCAGTGTTCTATTGCTCTGAAGAGATACCATGACCATGGCAACTCTTGTAAAGGAAAGCATTTAATTGGGGTTGACTTACAGTTTCAGAGCATTGTGGGTTATTAATATTTATTATTGATTTATCTTTTAGTTGAGCAGTGGTTATTCCTAAACCAGCTGTATACCCAAATCACCACACAGAGACTAGGATTTATTTAATTAACATAGAGCACAATGCTGGGCAATAGTTATTTCATCCTAGACCTCCAAGCCTGCATAGTTTCCTACGATTCAGATTTCACTCATTATACTTGCTTTCTGTAATATCTTAGTTCTGGTTTATCTCTCCTCATGGTTCAAAGCCCTGTCCTGCCAATCTCTACTCTACTACCCCTCCCACCTACTTTTTTCTCCTCCCCTCCAGACCAGGATGTCCCAGCCTATTTTCACCACTGCACAGCACAGGCCGGTTGTTTAATTGACAATTACAGCAAACAAATGGTGGAAAGTTCACACAAACTTGAGACAGGTGATGCTTGCAATAGGCATCACAATGTCCAAATTGAAACCAGATAGTGGGGTAGAAAAATCAGCATTTGAGTGAACAAGGATAAATTGTTCCGTAACAATACATTCCATAAGAACATTATACCAACATTTCCCTCTTTAAGTCCAATAAAAGGGTCCTTGTCACTGACCTGCAGTGACGCCTGAATACCACCCGAGTGAGGGCTGGGCAAAGAGAGCAGGGAGAGACAAAGAGGACACCAAGTCTAGACTCTGATCAAGGCGTCGTTTACTGAAAAGAAGGTCAGCACTTAAATAGCAGAAAGTTACAAGCAGTTTCTCATGGCAGCAGCTTTACTTGGCAAAAGCATACGAGGAATCACTCCAGGTTACACAGAATTTGCTGTCTGGTTACCATGGTTGCACAGAGTTTATTACCTGGTTCTCAGGGTCAGAGTTCTCCACTGTAGGACTGCCAAGGTCAGTCTCTGAGACACTGAGCTTTGATTAAAGCCAGGGCCTGGATGCAAAATTCCACTGCTCAGAAACAGCAATACACACTCAAATTCGGCCATCAACTCCAATTAGGCTGCCACAGTTCCTTCCTTTCGAATTAAAACAAAAGGACCATGCCTGTCTTAGGTGGGATGAATCCGAATGAAATCTTACCCGTCACGGGAGACTCTCCGTTATGGGGGATTTCCTGTCTTAGGTGGATATTTATCCAATCGTCCTTTACCCTTCATTGACTAACGGGCCCAACTCACAGGAAAGGAGAGGTTAAAGCTGACTTTTGAGCCAAGCCCCTACCTGGGGCGAAGGAGTCACAGCACGCCATTGTTCAATGGTCAAAAGAACTTTGTGAGTGGCATCATTAAATCTGGCCTGCCACTGTCGAGCTAAGTGGACACACCTGGCAATTACAAAGATGAATAGTACCAGACCAGCGAAACATGCATAAATGAAAATCCAGGATGAATCAAGAAGCTTCTTTAAATGCTTCCAGACACGTGTCAGGAAGGAAGAGTCTATGTCCAGTGGCTCCACAACAATCTCCTGTAACTTGGTAACATCATTAGCTGAGCAGATAATTGTACATGCTTTGAGTCCCATGGACCCTTAATAAGAGTGGAAAGCTGTTGTCTAGCTAAGGACATGTTAGTGACAGGAAAAGGGGTAAGACAGAATTTACCGTAACGAGGATCACAGGAATATTTAGTCATGCTTCTTACTACTTCAGTTTCTTCAGACAACAAATCTATTTGTTGCTACAAAACCAAAATGGCCTGATGGAAATGATTATTAACATGCAATTGAGTTTGATAAGCAATAGCTGTGGTATTAACTAACTGATTCAATGCTGCAGCAGTGTTGGTATTCTGAGAAAGAGCCGCTGCCGCCATAACTCCTCCTGCGACGGCAGCTAGAAGAGCTGCTGTAAGCCACAGTAATGCCAAAATCTCTTTTAAATCTAGTAACAGTCATAAGTCCAACCCTATGATAATGATCTGGGGAAACAACTGGTACCCACAAACTAGCAGGTGTCCTAACAACTCCTGCAAAAGGGAAAGTGATATTCCAACAGGAGGAAATTCTGCAAGAGGCTATAGAACAATTAATTTCTGCAGATACCAGTGGACTATTAACTAGTAAAAAGAAAAAAGGTGGTTTTAAACAAACCTTAGCAGGAGAAAGAGTGAGATTAACATTTGCAGTTACTGATAAAGGTTTGCCTGTAATAGCATTAAAACGCATACTACCATTTTCTACAATGGTTGTATTCAAAAAGCAGAGAGATCTAATATCCCTGCAACTCAACTTTCCACATAAGCGATATGGGCCCATTACCCATGGATACTTCATAGGTATGCCATTAGCATCAGCCATGGGGTCAGTGTGCTGTCCGACCCATAATCCTGGTTTATTCAATGCCTGCAGGGGCTGATGAGGAGGTAAACAATGAACCCAGGGTAAAGGAAGACCTACAGAGGTAGGATAAATTCTCCCTTCAGGGCAACTAGGTAACTCTACTGAGACAGGCTGATCAGTTAAATTATAATAGCCAACAGCAACGTGAAGGTCAGTCAGTATTAATTAATTTCCTAAATCTGGCTTTAGTCGATAAAGATCAACATGTCTTCCGTAATAAAGTTGAGCACAAGGAAGATAAACTTAACGTAAGAACACCTAATGGATGAATCAGCAAGCTTAAAGCAAACTGAATCAGTAAAATCATAAAACCCAGAAGTATCTATAGAAGAAAAAGGCAAACCTAAGCTATCATTACTAGAATACAAGGCAGGAAACAAGGGTGTGCTAACATGCACAGGGAGAACAAGAGAGGGTTGGGTACTAGGGCCCAAAGGTGTAACTCAACCTTCACTGGACGAATCAGCTGCAACAGGATCAGCATTATCATCCCTCGGGGAATGATCTTGTTCCTTGATGTCATCCACTTGTCACACCAGTCTCTTTGGCAGCCATTGAGCAGTATCTTCGACCTGAGGAAAAACACAAACATATCCTTGTCCCCAAATCAAAACGGGGTCGGGTCCATGCCATGTATTATTCAAGGGGTCCCTCCATTTAACCATGGCATAATGGCATGCCATTTCAGGGTGCCAAAAATGTTCAGCCACAGATTTGCCATGTTTGCTTAAGGTTAAATTTTTCAAAGTAAAAAGTACATGATTGAGCTCTGGATGAATGAGGAGGACGTAATTCCTCCTTTTTTGTCTTCTGTAAATACATCTTAATGGTGGCATGCTTTGGCCCATAGGATTATAAGGAATACCTGTTACATGCTTAATATTTAATTTTTTACAAAAAATTTAAAAGGGCTTGCTGATATAAGCTGGTCAGTTGTCAGTTTTAATTTGGTGTGGCACACCAAGAACAGTGAAGGCAGCCAAACAATGATCTATGACGTGGCATGCAGAATGCAAGGTAGCAAAAATAAATCCTGTACAGGTATCAATAATTACATGAATAAATTTTAATTTTCCAAATTCCATAAAATGGGTCACATCCATGTGCCATAACTGACCTGGGATCAGCCCACAGGGGTTAACCCCAAGATTAGGTGCTGGGTGAAAGACATCACAATTGTTACACTTTTAAACAATTTCTCTGGCTTGTTCTTTGGTAAGGCCAAAAGTTAAACGTAAGGAATGACTATTAAGATGATGCAATTCATGAGCCAATTGAGCTTTTTTTTTTTTTAAAGATTTTATTTATTTTATGTATATGAGTATTCTAGCTGCATGTACCCCTGCATGCCAGAAGAGGGCATCAGATCACATTATAAATGGTTGTGAGCCACCATGTGGTTGCTGGGAATTGAACTCAGGACCTCTGGAAGAGCAGACAGTGCTCTTAACCCCTGAGTCATCTCCCCAGCCCCCCAATTGAGCTTTTTGTATGGGTGTTTCTTGAGCCAAGGTTACTAAGGCTTTATCAATAGTCTGGTTACCTAGAGCAGGAGGTCTAGGGAGGCCAGAATAGGCTTTAACATGAATAATAGCAAAAGGATTATGACGGGCCTGAATAAGTCCTTGAATCTGAGCAAACATTTGACTAGCCCGAGTGGCAGAAAGAATTTGACCTGCTGTTTCAAGCTTAGGAACAACTTGAGCAATATAAGCACTATCAGTAAACATTAAAAGGCTCAGAAAAATGTTGTAAAACTGCAGGAATGGCCTCCAATTCTGCAAGTTGAGCGGATTACCCTGGAACTTGAAAAATAACTTTTTGTCCATTAACAGTATTAACCGGCTTTTCGTTTAGCATTACCATCAGAAAAAATAGAGCAAGCGTTTTTTAAAGGTTTATTTTTAACTATAATAGGAAAAACAGCACTATGTAAAGTAAAAAATTGAATATCTTATTGGAAGGGTAATGATTATCTAGTTGTCCTGTAAATCTAGCCAAACAAAGCAACCATTCATCTGAATTAGCATAAAGCCAATCAGTCTGAGCCTTACTATATGGTATAATAATCTTGGAAGGCTCAATTTTAAAGTAAGCCCTTGCCTGGGTGCGTCCTGCCACAATGACTTGGGCAATGGCCTCATAATAAGGCAAAATTACTTTATTGGGATTAGCTGACAAGTGGATCCACAATAGAGGATTAGATTGCCATAACAATCCAGTAGGAATTGACTGTGTATGAAATACAAGTAATAGGAGAGGAATATCTGGATCCCAATATGTTACAAATTGATTTTTTTTAAAGCCTTTTCCACTAACAATAATGCATCTCCAGTCTCTGGAGTCAATTTTTGGGGGGACGTAGGAGCTACATCCCCTTTAAGAACATTAAACAATGGCATAAGTTGTCCAGTGGTTAATTTTTGATATGGCCTAAGCCAATTTATATCTCCCAATAATTTTTGAAAGTAATTAAGGGCCTTTACATTATCTTTTTAATTTGTACTTTTTGATGTTTGTTGTAATATTTACTATTAATTATCTTTTAGTAAAGCTTGCTGTTAATCCTAAGCAGCTGTATAACCAAATCACCATACAGAGACTGGGATTTTAGTTAACCTAGAACACAATGCTGGGCAACAGTTACTCCCTCCTAAACCTCCAAGCCCTCATAGTTTCCTAACATTTAGATTTCCCACATTGTGCTTGCTTTTAATGATATATTAGGTCCAGTCCATCTCTCTGCACTGTTCCATGATCTCTCCTCCAGCTCTGCCTTCTCCTAGCTCTCCTTGCCCTCTCTCCTCCCACTCTTTCCTATCCTCTGGCTCCTCACAGCTCAACATTGTGTCTAGTTCTTTATTTTGTTTACACAGTGTTGAGACAGGATGCTTAGAATAAATATCACAATACAATATCCGGATTGGAACAAGAGAGAGAGTGTGTGTGTAGGTCGGGGGAATCAGCATTTGAATGAACAAGGGTAAGGTGTATACATTCCAAAGGAACATTATAGCAACATTTCCTCCTTTAAGTCCAATAAAAGGCTCCTTTTCTTTCAATACAATAATAATTATGAAATTATGAAAACTGTTAGGTTAGCAACCTAGGAAAAAGTATCTGATTATCCTACCTATTTTGACAAGTTAAAAGTTCTATACCTAAATTAACTTTTATCCTTATTGTTATTACCTGTATGAAAGGATTTTTTAACTTCTAAACAACTCAAACTTAATTGTGGCACTATAACTGTTTGGTCTCCAACCCCATCCGAGACTTAAGAAGGAATAAAATTAGTTATTAGAGTAAATAGGAAGTGCATGTTAGCAGCTTCCAAAGAATAAAAAATTGACAGAGACAGTTTGCTGCATGAACAGTCACCCATAACTCTTTATAATGTTGAAGATGATGATCTTCAGCCTTCTGGCTCAGAATATTTGACAGACATATATATGAAACAGGAACTATTTAGGACTTGCTTACCCTGTCTTGGCAGAGTTCAGCAGTGGACTTGTCCTGTTTTTGGCAGAATTCTGTCTGTTGTGAAACGAGGGCATTTTCTTTTTAATCAGTTGGCTCATTTGCCATATTTGAAGCCATCCTCATACTCCATATGGAGGTTCTTCCATGCTCATCATCTTCTTTGAGGTAGGCAGAGTGCTACCAGGAGATGACCTGTCTCATTGTCAAAGAATCTTTAAAATAATAAAGACATTTTTAAATGCCATATTCTGTAGGTCTCTGAAATTTTTGAAGACTACTTATCTTTATGTAATCTACCTGTCTACAAAATCATATCTATCTGTTAAGCCTAGGATGTATACTCCTGAGTTAAATTAGGCTAGTGTCTGACATGACTATGAGTTGATTAACTAGCAATTAACTTGCATTACCTAATACCTTAAACAGTTGGTAATAGCAGTTTAAAAGTATTGGAAGTAACCTTGAATTTGTATCAATATTCTAAAATTTACCAATGTATTAAAAATAGACTTAATTTTGCATCAATATGCAAAATCCAATACCAGAGTTAAAGTTAACCTTTTTTGAGAATAACAAATAAAACCTTACATTACATAGATTCAAAAATCTACATTTTGTCTTACTATTCCTTTAAGATAACCCTGTATTCCCCTTTCTTCTTTAAGCTCTTTTCTCCTTATCTAAGAAAGAAAGAGAAAAGAAAAAGGGAAAGAGAGAAATCCCTGAGTCTAACCTTGTTATCTCTCTCAATAAGTCCATTAATAATTTATAATCATCTCCAAATGACAACAAACATTCATAGCCACGTAAAACAAACGTACCCAACCCTCCTTAAAGGAAATTGGATGTCATTCTCATGAATTTCTTCTAGCTGACATTTTGGACACACAGAAATCCTATTTGGGGGGCCCAAAGGAAATTGGGGGAAATGATTAATTAAGCAAGCATTAACATATGTGGTCCAGTCTTTGAATGCAGAGGAGATGTTGTGCCCAGATCATGAGACCCTAAAAGACCAGCAGAATTTGAGTCTGTTCCAAAACACATGAGGGTTTATTTAATTCAAGCTCAAGCCGGGGTTGCAGCAATCTTCCACCCTCTGTATCCCTGAACCAAGGTATGAAAAAACGAAAGCAAATATCGTTCATGTGCCCTCTGGCTTTCCATACATACTTTCACCTTGCATAATATTCTATACACCTTCAGGTTAGGCTTTTCCCAGCTCCATTTTTTCTGGTTTACTTTAGACAAGCTATTCTTTCCTTTCCTTTTCTTTTCCTTTCTTTACTTTTCTATTATTATCAATGTCTCTTGCTTTCTCTTTTGCTTTTCAGACACCATAAAAACGTCCATCAAAATCCTTCTCATTTCTTTACTAACTCATTCTATGGGTTTTTACCTCCTGACATGATACACTGTAAAAACTGCAATTTTCTTAATTGGCTCAAATAGTACGGCTTGGTTTCATTTGGTAAAAATAATAAAATAAATACTAAAGTCTTTTGTCCTCACCCAAAAGGCTGAGAAACTGTTCCAAGTTCTTTGTTAGGCTGTCCAAGGTCATTATTTTAAAATGCCTGATGAACTTTAAAATGTTTCATACCTTAAACACATTTTTACAAGAAATCTAATTTTGTAATATCAAAATAAAGCATCCTTTTTAGGAGTGAGGTTACAAAGCATAACCATAATTTTAAGAGTCAAAACCAAATTTTCCATTGCAAATAATCCAGTCTTTGAAATCAATACCAATTTAAAATGAAACTTGTCTTCTTAGTCTAAAAGGAAATAGGATGATAAACGGAATTCATTATGACTAAGAGGTTCTGTAAGTTTTCTTTTCTTTTGTTCTGCCCCACACCACATGGCAATATCAAGATGGCAGAGTTACATCACAATGCATGGCAAGCCATATGGTTGCTATTTAAAAAATCTGTGCTTCTATAGATCTTACAAACACATATGCACACATATATGTTCTAAACAAGAGTTTCAATTTAACCTTTAAACATATCCAATAACTGTTAATCTATAACCAAGACATACTAACCATTTAAGATCAGTTAAAACCAAATATGTAATGGCCATACATACATTTAAATAGACAAAACTTTTTTTCTTCATCGAGCTGTAATTTCAAGCACTTTGTCCCATCAGCCTGGGCAAGCTTACACAGCCCGCACTACTGCCCTTGGGACTTTGGGACTTGTTGACAGTGTTTCCCAGGGTGTCACATGGTGCAGCCATCCCCTGATCTGCCTCACCTCTGCCCTCTCATGCTGACCCTGGAAGAGTAGTGGGCACCACCACGGTGGAAGTTTGCCATTTTCAGTTCCCCTCCAGGAGGCAAGCTTGCACAAGTGGAGCTCTTCCAACAGGGAGAGCTCCCTCCCTCTGTCTTCTAGGTGGAAATGAACCCACCAGCCTGTGCGGGCGAGCTCCAGCCGGCCCATGATGAAGATGCCCCGGTGGCAGTGGCCGAGGCTCCCTCGCCTCAGGATTCAGTGAGCACTGCTGCCGGAGGAGGGCGCTGTAACACTCAGGGTGGGATGGTCCCGCGCCATGGGTGACACTATGCCCCTTCCATCAACCTTCCCCAATCGTGCCTTCCCAGGAGTCCCAGAGCCAGGCACTGCCAACTGCCATGGTAGAAGTGCGACTAGTGGTAGCCACTCACTGGCCAGGGAGCAGTGTCTACAATTTCATTCCCAGCCCCATCCTCACGTTCCCACCCGACACCAGAGGGACTGTGGATTACGCCACAGTGGGACACAACTGTCAGGGGGTGGAAGGATCAGGAGGAACTGGGAGTGATTAGAGGAAGTCTGTCCCATAGCATCCTTACAGTCCCACAGTCCAATACAAAGATTCACAAACAAGACAGACAGACAAATGTGCACAAAGTAGCCACTCCGTGACTGAAAACAAAAAAATGAAACCAAGCTCTTGGCTTTCACTGGTGATGGGAAAGGCAAAAGCAGAAACAGGTTCCTCCTCCAGGACAGGCACAACATATGCCCAGAAGAGGTTTCTCATAACAAAATAGAAAAGACAAGTACAACAGATTTCTGCTCTGGTTTCCCTGCCATGGAAGCCAAAAGCACAGAGAGGAGAGCAGACGATGGGATTCCATGTCCACCGAAACTCTCCAATCATTGGGTGGGCTCTCCATCAACCACCTCCCAGGTGGGCACTCCATCAACCACTCCATGGACAGGGACGACCCCCAAGACCCCAATGGCTGTGAGGCCAGAGTGCATCCACTCCTAGGCACATTTGCCAATTACACCAACACCTCGAGGCTTTTCAGAGACCAGAAAGGAGATGCACACATAGACACTGCACAGAGACACTGAGCCAAATAAAATCTCACCAGCCAGTACTAGACCCACTGGACAAAGGTTCTGGGGTCCTGGAATTTCAGTGGGAACTCCAATTGTTGTACCCAGACCTCCAGACCCCAAAAGACCACCAGAAGTCAAGTCTGTTGTAAAACACATGAAGATTTATTTAATACAAGCTCGAGCCAGGGATGCAGCAACCTCCTTGGTGAAGAGGAGTGAGGCAGAAAGGTCTAGAGAGCAAGGTTTTTAAAGGACAAAATCACAAGTGGGGAGCAAAGGCCAAGGTTTTTAAAGGGCACAATCACAATCAGGGGGAGCTCCAAGCCTTGGCATTACACCATTGGGTAAGGGAACATGACTTTTGAAATGATTGGTTTACTTTAGGTGCCAAGTCCATAAACAGTTCTGTCCTGGCTATCTAGTTGGGTGTCTCTTTAAGTGGTTCTGGCCAGGCCATTTGGGCTGGTTTCCTAGAACTTGTATCTCAAGTAGGCAGGAAAAGAATGGGGTAAGGCTAGTTCCTCCCTGCAGGTGGCTGGACATGTCTCCACCTGGCTGGCCTTCATTCAGGCTTGTGCTTTAAACTGTAATTCAATGAGCAAAAAACCAATTTTTTAATACTTTGGTCTCTCAGAGACAGTCAATCTGAAGTGCAGATTCCTCAGACACCTGCGGCAGCTCCTCAGACACCTGCTTTATTCAGAAAATGAATAATGTATTTATTCCTTTAATTTTATTAAAATTTTATTTATTTATTTATTTATTTATTTATTTATTTATTTATTCAGGAAGCAAGCAGGGCTGCAATCTAGAACACTGCATGGAGACTGACAGAAAAGACCACACGAAGGCAGCACAAGGCAAGGAATGGCCACAGAGTGATTCCAAGAGGTGGCAGAAAAGCCCTTGGCAACATGAACCATGACACTCTATGTGAAGTAGTTGGGACACTCCTGGGCAACCATATTCCAGGCTTGGTTAAAGGCTTCCACGACAGCTGGCTCCAGGGGCCCTTCCTCCGTGGCAGCCAAGTTCTCTTCCAGCTGCTCCAGGCTGGA
>JAQQSO010001103.1:0-24173 GCA_028658305.1 Pachyuromys duprasi
AGATAATTTTCCTGTGTCTCCGCTGAATTAAAATCTCCACTGCTTTTGGGTTTTTCTGGCAGGGCCATGGTGTCCTGATTTTTGTTGGGTGAGTTCTTTTGCCGATTTCTGGGCATTTGTTTATATATAATCAGGGAGCTGTTTATGCTTTAAGGCTGTACTTCAGTCTGAAACTGTCAGTCTCTTGTGTCAGGAGTATTCTTCAGAAGATCAGGGATTTCCGGTTGTTTGTTATTGTTTGTTGTTGTCTCAGTTGAACTCTATTGTAGGCTCTGTGTGCCCAGCTTCGTGCTCTGTGCTAGAAGCTGTGAGCACTGCAGGCTGGTCACCCCTCTTGTCTGGAGGTCTAGCTCCTCAGTCTTTTGAGATGTCATTCAGCCCTGGGCTTGTTGCTAAGGGCTCTCCCCTGGAATGGAGATTTGGTGCCCCCTTCTGGGCCAGGGGCTGTGCACTATGGTCTGAGATGATATTTGGGGCACACACAATGGGTTTGGGTTGGTGTGCCTCCGCTGAATGCAAGCCTGTCTGAAATGGTGCCCGAGGCCCTCTCTGTCTGTCCTGTTGACACACAGAGGGACTGAGGTTTTTGCTGGTGGATGCATGCAGTGTTTGCCCTCAGTGTGTGGTCTGTTCAAGATGGTCCTCGGACTTTGTCAGTCTGGGGTGCCTCTGGTGATCGGTGCACGCCCGCCACACCCCTGTGGGTTGAAGCAGAACTCAGGTTCCTCCCAGACTTGCCCGCGGACTGGCACATGAACTGAGGTTTTGCTGGTGGAAGCGTGCGGCCTGCACCCGCATAGGGCAGACTGGTCAAAATGGTCCCCCGCCCTTTTCAGACTGGGGTGGTTCCAGAGATCAGTGCGTGCCCGCTGTATACCTGTGGGTTGAAGCAGAACCCGGGTGCAGTGTGCGCTCACAGTGTGCGGGTCAGTGAAAACGGTACCCGGTTCCTCCTCAGACTGCCCGTGAGACTGTGTGATCCAGTCTATTATGGTGGATGTGGGTGCCCAGCATGACTGCTCGTTCAGCGGCTGTGCATCGCTGGTCACCCAGAGATTTTTCTGGGGAATAACTGGGTGTCCCTAGAGTTTTCCCACTTGATTTTCTCACCGTGGGAGTTCTGCTTACCTGGCAATCACGAATGCTGGCGTTTTAGGTCCCAGAGTTCAGTCTCCTGGTCGCTGCGTTGTTTCTGCTGTCCTACTCCTCAGACACAGTGTCCTCTAGTGGCAGCCAACTTGGGGAATCTCAAATTTTTATTTTTTATATTAATTACAGTTGATTCACTTTGTATCCAAGCTCTAGCCCCCTCCCTCATTCCCTCTCAATCCAACCCTCCCTCTCTCATCTTCTCTCATTCCTCTTTACAAGGAATGTCCTCTACAAGGACATTTATTCAACCATGTTCGTAGCAGCTTTGTTCATAATAGCCAGAATCTGAAAACAACCCAGATGTCCCTCAACTGAGGAATGGATACAGAAATTGTAGTACTTTTACACAATGGAATACTACTCAGCAATTAAAAACAAGGGAATCATGAAATTTGGTCATGGTAGATGATATCTTTTATGTGTTCTTGGATTCTGTTTGCCAGTATTTTATTAAGCATTTTTGCATCAATGTTCATAAGAGAAATAGGTCTGAAGTTCTCTTTTTTTGGTTGGGTCTTTGTGTGGTTTTGGTATCATGGTGACTGTGGCTTCATAGAATGATTTTGGTAATATTCCTTTTGTTTCTATTTTGTGGAATAAATTGAAGAGTCCTGGATTTAGCTCTTCATTGAAGGCCTGGTAGAATTCTGCACTGAAACAATCTGGCCATGGGCTTTTTTTGGAAGGGAGATTTTTGATGACTGCCTCTATTTCCTTGAGAGACATAGGACTGTTTAATCTATTTACCTGATCTTGATTTAATTTTGGTAAATGGAATCTATGAAGAAAATTGTCCATTTCCTTTATATTTTCATATTTTGTGTCATATAGGCTTTTGGTTTAAGACCTAATTATGGTTTGGATTTTCTCAGTGTGTTTTGTTATGTCCCCATTTTGATTTCTGATTTTGCTGATTTGGATAGTTTCTCTCTGCCTTTTAGTTAGTTTGGCTAAGGGTTTTTCTATCTTTTTAATTTTCTTAAGGAACCAGCTCTTGGTTTCATTGATTCGTTGAATTGTTTTATTTGTTTCTAATTTATTTATTTTAGCCCTGAGCTTGAATATTTCCAGCTGTCTACTCCTCTTGGGTGTGTCTGCTTTCTTTCTTTCTTTCTTTCTTTTTTTTTTTTGTAGGGCTTTCAGGTGAGCCATTAAGTTGCTTGTATGAGATGTTTCAAGTTTCTTCTTGAAGGCACTTAATGCTATTAATTTTCCTCTTAGCACTGCTTTCATTGTGTCCCATAAGATTGGTTATGTTGTGCCTTCATTTTCATCAAATTCTAGGAAATTTAATTTCTTTATTATTTCTTAACCCAGCTGTCATTGAGTAGCAAGTTGTTCAATTTCCATATGTGCATAGGCTTTTTGCTATTTCTGTTGTTGTTGAACTCCAGCTTTAGTATGGATTATTTCAAACTTCTTGTATCTGTTTGAGGCTTGCTTTGTGGCAGACTATATGGTCTATTTTGGAAAAGGGTCTGTGAGGTCCTAGAAGGAATGTATACTCTTTTGAGTTTGGGTGAAAAGTTCTGTAGACATCTATTACGTACATTTGATTTAGGACCTCTGTAAGTGCCTTTATTTCATGATTTATCTTCTGTCTAGATGATCTGTCTCTTGGTGAGAGTGGAGTGTTGAAGTTTCTCACTATTAAGGTGTTGGGATCAATGTGTGATTTCAGCTTAATAATATTTCATTTACAAATAGAGGTGCTCTTGTATTTGTGGCATAGATGTTCAGAATTGTGATGTCGTCCTGGTGGAATTTTCCTTTGATGAGAATGAAGTGCCCCTCCTCATATGTTTTGATTAATTTTGGTTGAAAGTCTATTTTATTAGATATGAGGAATGCTACCCCTGCTTGTTTTCTCAGTCTGTTTGCTTGAAGAAAAGACTTTTCCAACCCTTTACTCTGAGGTAGTGTTTATCTTTGTTGCATAAGTGTGTTTCTTGGATGCAGCAGAATTTTGGATCTTGTTTCTACAACCAATCTGTTAGTCTGTGTCTCTTTATTGGAGAGTTAGGTCCATTGATGTTGATAGATAATAGTGACCAATGAATGTCAGTTCCTTTCATTGTGGAGTTGGTGGTGTTACTGTGATTCATTGCTTGTTTTCTTTTAATCTTTTGTTGTGAAGTTATCTGCATCCTATGTGTTCTTGGGTATAGTTGTTTTCGTTGTATTGGAAGTTTCCTTCCAGTGTTTTCTGCAGGGCTGGCTTGCTGTGTAGATATTGTTTAAATTTAGTTTTGTCATGGAATATTTAGTTTTCTCCATCTATGTTGATTGAAAGCTTTGCTGGGTATAGTATTTTGAGTTGGCATCTGTGGTCCCTTAAAGTGTGCATGACCTCTGCCCAGGCTCTTCTGGCTTTCATAGTTTCTGATGAGAAGTCTGGTGTGTTTCTGATAGATCTACCTTTATATGTTACTTGGCCTTTTTCCCTTGCTGCTTTTTGTATTTTTTTCTTTGTTGTATAGATTTACTGTTTTGATTATGATGTGACATGAGTTTCTTTTCTGTTCTAGTATATTTGGTGTTCTGTAGGCCTGTTGTATGTTTATGGACATCCCTTTCTTTAAGTTGGGAAAATTTTCTTCTATAATTTTCTTGAAGATATTTTCTAGACCTTGGAGCCTGGATCAATTCCTATTATTCTTAGATTTTGCTTTTTCAAGGCGTACTTGATTTCTTGAATGTTTTGTGTTTGGAATTTTTCCAATTTTACTTTTTCTTTGAGAGAAGTATCAACTTATGCAAGTGTATCTACAGCATCTGAGATTTTCTCTTCCATCCGTTTTATTGTATTGGTGATGCTTACCTTGTAGTTCCTGATTTTTTTTTTCTGTAAGTTCTCCAGCTCCATGGTTTTCTCCTTTGTGTTTTCTTTATTGATTCTAATTCCGTTTTCATGGCTTGCACCATTTCCTTCATCTGTTTGAATGTGGATTCCTGTCTTTCTATAATGATCTCCATTTTTTTGTTCATTTCCTCTCTATATGCCACTAATTGTGCCTCTACTTGTGCCTCCAATTGTATAGCTCTTTCTTTGAGAGCTTTGTTCATTTCCTCTTCATTAGCCCCCATTTGTGTTATTTCTTTGAGAGATTTGTTTGTTTCCTCTTTATGCGCTTCTAATAACTGGATAAGCATAACTTTAAAATCATTTTCTGATGATTGGAGTATCCATTAATTTGGGGATTGCTAGGGAAGCCATGATTTTTGTTGAATGTGTTCTCACGCCAACCTCTGGCCATCTGCTTATCTGTAATCTTCACTGTTTGTCCCTGGAATCTGTATTTCAGACTGGGTGAGTGTTTCTCTGGTGACTGGTGTATTCTTTAGGGCAGTGAGAGAGGTCCACTGGCTTGAGAGTCTGTGTTGGAGTTTCAGCTGTACCTAAGGGGAGAAGATCTGCTGGTGCAGAAGCACAAATGCAGGTGAGCAAGTGTGTGCATGAGCATAGAAGGGTGCCTTAAAGGACAGGGTGCTAGAGAGTGTAGATGACTGGAATGTGGGGCAGAGGGTGGTACAGGCACTGGAGGGGTTACTGGCGCTGGCACTGTTTCGGGTACAATGTGCCTGTGCAGAATCCCTGGATACCTCACTGGCCTACATGCCACTGTTATTCAGCTGTCTGGGCTCCAAGAGTTGTTTACCTGGCCTCCACTGGTAGACCCGCAGAACAAGGGCTTCAATGTTGAGAATGCTGTCCCAAGAATCCCTATGTTGCCCACAGTGGTGCTGTGGGTCAGAGGGATCTGATATCTGGCTGCTAGGTAGAGGGACCCTGGATCTGGGGCTCTGCAGACACTCACGTCAAGGAGCACTCACTCTCTAGCAGGTCTAAGCAGAAAGCACAGGGGTTTACCTTGTTTTCTACTCTCAGATTGGGCCTGCTGGTGCATATGTGGGTGTAGTCAGCTTGGTGGTATTGCAGCCACAGAACTTAGAGGCTGATAAAGCTGTACACTGGGAGTCCAGCCACTGCAGCAGAACTGCAAAGCTGGTACAGATGCCAGCTAGGAAGTCCCGGGGTACAGTGGTACACAGATGGCCCGGTGGTCCTCATGGACCTGGGTGGCCTGGCAGACCTGGTGTCCCATACCGTTGGCTGCCCGCCACTGAGGGACTGAGTGACCGGTACTGTCACTGGCTGGGAGGACCTGGGGGGTCTTACAGCTGCTTGCTGACCCGGGACCTGGAAGACTGGTACAGCTGGCAGCTGCTGCCTCTGCCGCTGCCATTGAAGAGCTAGGAGCCTCTCCTCTGCTGTTTCAGTCACCAGGCAGGGGATTCTCTACTCTGAGCCACCACTGTGGGCTGCCTCTTCCAAGGAGGAGAGAGGCCCGACAAGGGGAAATATAGGGAGATCGAATGTTCTCCACTCTCCATTCCCAGAGAAGTCCATAGGTGATCTGGATCTAAATGGTCTCTGCTCAGTGTTGTCCCCTTTCACCCAGGAGCCTCAATGTTGATGTTCTGGCTTCAGCTGCCCCTCAACTCACTAATTTCAGAGTTTCAGATCCTCCACCTGTCAGATACAATGCTCGCTGGCCACTGGCATCTTGGATCCCAGCTAAGAATAGTGTCAGGGGTGGGCTCTCTCTCTCATGGCATGGGATTCAAGTTAGGCCAGTCATTGTCGGCCATCCCCTTGCTTTCTGCTCCCTTTTTATCCCTGCTTCTCTTTATAGGCAGGAAAAACTGTGAGTCAAAGTTGTGGCTGGGTTAGTGTCCTCATCTCTCCATTGGAAGTTCCAAGAGGTAACGGTTCACGTTCCATCTTCCCTGTTAACAGGATTCTGAGGTAGGGTCACCCTCACAGATTCCTGGGAGTTTTCAGTTTCCTAATTTCTAGTTTGTCCCAGAGATAGCAAGCCTAAAAAACTAGTTTTTGTTGTTGTTGATGATGATGTTTTTATGTTTCTTAAATCAAAGAGAAAACAGTGTGTTCAAAATTTTCAGGATGATTCTTTTAACATTTTATTGAGATTCCCTGAGGAAATGCATATTTATAAGGAAAGTAATGGCGATGGCAGAAACATGAGCATACGCACATAGCGTGGGGGTTCTTCACTCTTCCTGAGTAGCAAATTTGTTTAGTCATCTTATTTTCATAATTGATCCATCAACCTAGGTTTTCTTGTGCTTCTCTTAACAAAATAGATGTCTTTTAAGATAATTCAGCATCCACTTCACAATTTGCTTTAACAGATATTATCAATCACTCTTATAATAGTCACCATGATAGTTTAGTTCATAGTGCTTTAATTTCAATGATAATGGCCAGTGCTCTCAGATTTGTGGTACAGGCTATTGATGCCTGCAGTGACTGTCCTACTTTAGGGGATATTAACAAAAAATTTGCATGTCTTTTTTCCTAGTTATCTTTACTTTTGCTGAAAGTAATGATTTGACACAAGTATCCAGGTTACAAGTGTTACACTGGAATATATAATCAATGTTTTAAAAATTGGGATTGTGGCATCAGAAGAGATTGGAAAGTGAGAGATAGAAAAGTACCGATTTTCCTCATTAAGCAAACTTTGGCAAAGAGACCCTTTTATGAGAATATGGTGTACTCCAGAGCTGAGAGGTAGGAAGAAGAAAGTTCAAAGCCATCCTTAGAGGTATTTACATAGTGAGTGTGGTGATTCAGATGTCCTCTGTAAAGTCTCCAGCATTTGAATATTTGCTTGCCAGTGGGTGGCTTTTTGGAGGGGATTTGGAGGTGTGGCCTTGCCTGAAAAAGTGTGTCATTGTGGGTGGCTTTGAGATTTCAAGACTCCTGTTTTTTTGAGTTAGTCCTCTCTGCCTGTTGCTCTGAGGGGCTGTTCCATCTGCTACCAACCACCTCTAGTCTGTAATCACAGGCAGTAAGCCTTTGAAACTACAAACCCGCGAAAAACCCTTTCTACTATAAGTTGCCTTGTCATATCACGGCAATAGAAAAGTAACTAACAGTGAGTTATAACCCTGCCTAAGCTATATAAGACCTATTGATAAAAAACATTTTCAGCTACAGAGGCCATAAAATGACACCTAATCCAGAAGAGAGTGACATAGAGAAACCCACTCACCCACAGACATGACTAAATTTTCAAATACCAGTTGTCACGTCCGAAGGTCATCCTACTAACTTCTGCATTTCTTTTTCAGTAGAAATACGCCTATTTTTCAGATAACTGACTATTTCAGGCAAATATACAAAGGTAAATTGTTACTACTTCTTAGTAAGTCTGTCATTATTTTATTATTTCATTGAAACATAGCATGAGCTGTTTATGCTTTTATTTCTCTATGGGTGAATATGTAATCTACTTTAAGGAAATGGCAAAAAGAACTGACAGTATTCACAAGTAACATAAATATTTCATTAATTCTTGCAATAAACACCTTTGAGAACTAATACACTTTATGTTTCGTCTTACCTCACACAAAATTCATACATTTAAAATAGTCCATCAACATCAACTATGATGACATATGACATATCAGAAATTTACATTTCTTCAAATATAAGTATCATCAAAAAACAATATTTAGTAAGACAAGAGTGTAAAAATTAAGGATGAGGAAAAAGTTTTCTTTTTTCCACTTTTTAATTTTTATTTTATTTTTAAAAATCTCTTCTATCTTATCTTATTCATTCATTCACTCACATTTATTGCTGTATTAGAAGTTAATAAACCTAGGACATTGTGTGTTAGGCAAGTATTTTACTATGAAGTTAAATTCTTATTGCTATTGTTTATTTTAATTTTTATTAATTACACTTTATTCACTTTGTATCCCCTCATAAACACCTCTCTCCTCCCTGCCCAGTTCCACCCTCTATCCCCCTTCTCCATGCATGCCCCTCCCCAAGTCTACTGATAGGGGAGGACTTCCTCTCCTTCCTTCTGATCCTAGTCTTTCAGGTCTCATCAGGACTGGCTGAATTCTCATCTTCTTTGGCCTGGTAAGGCTGCCCTCCTCCCCCAGGGGTAAGTGATCAAAGAGCAGACCAATCAGTTCATGTCAGAGACAGTCCCTGTTCCCATTACTACGGAACCCACTTGGACACTGTACTGTCATGAGCTACTTCTGTGCAGGGGTTCTAGGTTATCTCCAGCAATGGTCCTTGGTTGGAGTATCAATTTCAGAAAAATACCCCTTTGCCAAGTTTTTTGATTCTGTTGCTCTCCTTGTGGAGCTCCTGGCCTCTCCAGATATTACTATTTCCCACTTCTTTCATAAGATTCCCTGCAATCTGCCCAAAGGTTGGCCATAAGTCTCAGCATCTGCATTGATAGTCTGCAGGGTAGAACCTTTCAGAGGCCCTCTGTGGCCAGCAATTGTCCTGTTCTCTGTTCTCTCCTTCTTCTGATGTCCAACCTCTTTGCCTTTCTGAATGGAAATTGAGCATTTTAGCCAGTGTCATCCTTCTTGATTATTTTCTTTAGGTGTACATATTTTAGTAGGTTTATACTACGTTATAGGTCTAATATCCACTTATGAGTGAGTATATACCATGTGTGTCTTTCTGCTTTTGAAATACCTCACTCAGGATGATCTTTTCCAGTTGCCACCATTACCTGCAAATTCATGATTTCCTTGTTTTTTTATTGCTGAGTAATATTCCATGTGTAGATGTACCACAATTTCTGTATCCATTCCTTAGTTGAGGGGCATCTGGGTTGTTTCCAGCTTCTGGCTATTACAAATAAAGCTGCTACAAAAATGGTTGAGCAAATGTCCTTATTGTGTACTTGAGCCTCTTTTGGATATATGCCTAGGAATGGTATAGCTGAATCTTGAGGAAGTGCTATTCCTAGCTGTCTGAGGAAGTGCCAGATTGATTTCCAGAGTGGTTGGATAAGTTTACATTCCAATAAGCAGTGGAGGTGGGTTCCCCTTTCTCCACAACCTCTCCAGCATGTGTTGTCACTTGAGTTTTTGATCTTAGCCTTTCTGATGGGTATAAGGTGAAATCTCAGGGTCGTTTTGATTTGCATTTCCCTGATGACTAAGGACATTGAGCATTTCTTTAAGTGTTTCTCTGCCATTCATTATTCCTCTATTGAGAATTCTCTGTTTAGCTCTGTTTTCCATTTTTTAATTGGATTACTTAATTTGTTGCTGTTTAACTTCTTGAGTTCTTTATATATACTGGATATTAGTCCACTGTCAGATATAGTGTTGGTGAAGATCCTTTTCCAACCTGTAAGCAGTCGTTTTGTTCTGACAACAGTGTCTTTTGCTTACAGAAGCTTTTTAGTTTCATGAGGTCCCATTTATTGATTGATGATATTAAAGCTTGTGCTGTTGGTGTTCTGTTCAGGAAGTTGTCTCCTGTGCCAGTGAGTTCAAGGTTCATCCTCACTTTTTCTTCTAACAGATTTAGTGAATCTTGTTTTATATTGAGGTCTTTGATTCACTTGGACTTTAGTTATGTGCAGGGTGGTAAGTATCGATCTATTTGCATTTTTCTGCATGTAGACATCCACTCAGACCAGCACAATTTGTTGAAGATGCTGTCTTTTTTCCATTGAACAGTTTTGGCATCTTTGTCAAAAATCAGGTGTCCATAAGTGTGTGAATTCATTTTAGGGTCTTCTATTAGATTCCATTGATCCACCAGTCTGTTTCTATGCCAGTACCATGCAGTTTTTTGTATTGTTTCTCTATAGTACAGCTTAAGATCAGGGCTGGAGATACTTCCAGAACATCTTTTATTGTAGAGGACTGTTTTAGCAATTCTGAGTTTCTTGTTATTCCATAAGGAGAATTTTTCTTCTAGGTCTGTAAAGAATTGTGTTGGTAATTTGATGGGAATTGCATTGAATATGTAGATTGCTTTTGGTAACATGGCCATTTTTACTATATTAATCCTGCCAAGCCATGAACATGGGAGATCTTTCCATCTTCTGATATCTTCTTCTAATTCTTTCTTCAGAGACTTGAATTTTTTTTCATACAAGTCTTTGGCTTACTTGGTAAGGTTCAAACCAAGGTACTTTATGTCCTTTGTGGCTATTGTGAAGGGTGTTGTTCCCCTAAATTCTTTATCAGCCCTTTTGTCTTTTATGTACAGGAGGGCTACTGAATTTTTTGAGTTAATTTTGTATTCAGGCACTTTGGTGAAGGTGTTAATTACCTGTAGGAGTTCCCTGGTAGAATTTTTGGGGTCACTTAGGTATACGATCATATCATCTGCAAATAGTGATACTTTGACTTCTTCCTTTCCTTTTTGTATCCCCTTGATCTCCTTTAATTGTCTTATTGCTCTAGCAAGAACTTCAAGAACTATATTGAAGAAATATGGAGAGAGTGGGCAGCCTTGCCTTTTCCTTGATTTCAGTGGGATTGCTTTAAGTTTCTCTCTGTTTACTTTGATATTGGCTATAGGCTTGCTGTATATGGCCTTTACTATGTTTAGGTATGTACCTTGTATCCCTGATTTCCCCAAGACTTTAAACATGAATGGATGTTGGATTTTGTCAAATGCTTTTTCAGCATCTAAGGAGATGATCATGTGGATTTTCTCCTTCAGTTTGTTTATATATGGTGTTTATATATGGTAGATTACATTGCTGGATTTCTATATATTGAACCATTCCTGCATGCCTGGGGTGAAGCCTACTTGGTCATGGTAGATGATATCTTTTATGTGTTCTTGGATTAGGTTTGCCAGTATTTTATTGAGTATTTTTGCATCAATGTTCATAAGAGAGATAGGTCTGAAGTTCTCTTTTTTTTGTTGGGTCTTTGTGTGGTTTTGGTATCATGGTGACTATGGCTTCATAGAATGATTTTGGTAATATTCCTTCTGTTTCTATTTTGTGGAATAGTTTGAAGAGAACTGGATTTAGCTCTTCATTGAAGGTCTGGTAGAAATCTGCTCTGAATCCATCTGGCCCAGGGCTATTTTTTTGAAGGAAGACTGTTGATAACTGCTTCTGTTTCCTTGGAGGATATAGGTCTATTCAATATTTCTATACTATCTTGACTTAATTTAGGTAGATGGAATCTATCAAAGAATTCCATTTCATTTAGATTTTCAGGTTTTGTGACATGTAGGCTTTGAAGTAAGACCTAAAGATTGTTCGGTTTCCTCAGTGTCTGTTGTTATATCCCCCTTCTCATTTCTGATTTGGATTATTTCTCTCTGCCTTTTTGTTAGTTTGTCTAAGGGCTTGTCTACTTTATTGATTTTCTCTAACAACGAGCTCTTGGTTTCATTGATTCTTTGAATAGTTTTATTTGTTTCTAATTGATTGATTTCTACCCTGAGTTTGATATTTCCAGCTGTCTGCTCCTCTTTGGTGTATCTGCTTCTTTTTTCCCTAGAGCTTTCAGTTGGGCCATTAGGTGCTTGTATGGGATGTTTCAAATTTCTTCTTGAAGGCACTGAATGCTATGATCTTTCCTCTTAACACTGCCTTAATTGTGTCCCATAGGTTTGGGTATGTTGTGTTTTCATTTTCATTGAATTCTAACAAGTCTTTAATTTCTTTCCTTATTTTTTCCCTAACCAAGCTGTCATTGAGTAGCAAGTTGTTCAGTTTCCATGTATGTGCAGGCTTTTTGCTGTTTCTTTTGTTGTTGAGGTCCAGCTTTAGACCATGATAGTCAGATAGGTTACAGGGAATTATTTCAATTTTCTTGTATCTGCTGAGGCTTGCTTTGTGACCAACTATATGGTCTATTTTGGAGAAAGTTCCATGAGGTGCTTAAAAGAAGGTATACTCTTTTGATCTAGGGTTAAAAGTTCTGTAGACATCTATTAGGTCCATTTGATTTAGGGCCTCTGTAAGTGCCCTTGTTTCCCTGTTTTTCTTCTGACCAGATGATCTGTCCCTTGGTGAGAGTGGAGTGTTGAAGTCTCCCACTATGAAGGTGTTGGGATCAATGTGAGATTTCAGCTTTAATAATGTTTAATTTACAAATGTAGGTGGTCTTGTATTTGGGGCATAGATGTACAAAATCCTGACGTCCTTCTGTTGGAATTTTCCTTTCATGAGAAGAAAGTGCCCCTCCTCATCTTTCTTAATTAGTTTTGGTTGAATGTCTATTTTATTAGATACTAGGATTGCTACCCCAGCTTGTTTTCCGGGTCCATTTGCTTGAAAGACATTTTTTCAGCCCTTTACTCTGAGGTAGTGTTTATCTTTGTTGCACAGGTGTGTTTCTTGGATGCAGCAGAATGCTGGATCCTGTTTCCCCAACCATTCTGTTAGTTTGTGTCTTTTTATTGGAGAGTTGAGTCCATTGATGTTGATAGATAATAGTGACCAATGACTGTTAGTTCCTTCTTTTGTGGAGTTGGTTGTCTTACTATGATTCATTGCGTTTTTTTCCTCTTTTAATTTTTGATGGGAGGTTATCTGTATCCTACATTTTCTTTGGTGTAGTTGTTTTTGTTGGATTGGGGTTTTCCTTCTAGTATCTTCTGTAGGGGTGGGTTGCTGTGTAGATATTGCTTAAATTTTGTTTGGTCGTGGAATAGTTTGTTTTCTCCATCTATTTTGAGTGAAATCTTTGCTGGGTATAGTAGTCTTGGTTGGCATCTGTGTTCCCTTAAAGTGTGCATGACATCTGCCCAGGCCCTTCTGGCTTTCATAGTTTCTGATGAGAAGTCTGGTGTGATTCTGATAGGTCTACCTTCATCTATTACTTGACCTTTTCCCCTTGCTGCCTTTAATCTTTTTTCTTTGTTTTGACTATGATGTGACGAGAGGTATTTCTTTTCTGGTCTAGTCTATTTGGTGCTCTGTAGGCTTCTTATATATTTATGGGCATCATTTTCTTTAAGTTAGGGAAATTTTCTTCTATGACTTTCTTAAAAATATTTTCAGGTCCTTGGAGCCTGGAGTCTCCTTTTTCATCTATTCCTATTATTCTTAGATTTCATCTTTTCATGGTGTCCTTGATTTCTTGAATGTTTTGTATTTGGGACTTTTCTGATTTTAATTTTTCTTTGAGTGAGGAATCAATTTCAGCAAGTGTCTCTTCATCTCCTGAGATTCTGTCTTCCATCTCTTATATTCTATTGGTGATGCTTACCTTTGTGGTTCCTGATCTTTTCTCTAAGTTCTCCAGTTCCAGGTTTTTCTCTGTTTGTTTTTTCTGTATAGATTCTAATTCTATTTTCATGCTTTCCCCCATTTCCTTCATCTGATTGAAGGTGGCTCCTATTTTTGTATTTGTTTCCTCTCTATATGTTTCTAATTGTTCCTCTATGTGGGCCATTATATTTTGAATTTCCTTGAGAGCTCTGTTCGTTTCCTCTTTTTGTTCCTGTTGTAACTGGAAAATCATAGCTTTAAATTCATTTTCTTGTTTTTCTGCTGAATTAAAATATCCATTGGTTTTCGGTGTTGCTGGTGGGGCAAAGTTGTCCTGATTTTTGTTGGGTGAGTTCTTACATCGACCTTTGGCCTTTGCTTATATATAATCTTTGCTGTTTATTCCTTGAGTCTGAACTTTGGACTGGAACCATCTCACTCTGTTGTCTGTAGAATTCTTCAGGAAGATCAGGGAGGTCCAGCAGTTTGAGAGTATGTGTTGTAGCTTCAATTCTACCTGTGGGAGAAAAAGCCACTGGTGCAGAATCATAAGTGTGTTTACGTGTGTGTATGGGTGTGCGCACTCCCGTGTGTCTACAGGGATGTTTGCCTTGAACAAAAGGTGTGTAGCTGTTCCGGATATATGGGTTGGGAGCAAGCACAGGAGGGGATGTGGATGCTAGTGCAGTTAGCAGGCACAGATTACGGGCATAATGTGCCTGAGTAGGTTTCCTGAATACCTAGTGGTTTATTGTCTGTAGTGGGGTCAGCAGGCTGGACTCTGAGGTCTGTAGCTGATGCTGCGGACTGGACAGGTACTCTGTAGTGGGCTCTCTGAGCCCAGCCCCGAGTTCTGTGCTAGAAGCTGTGAGCCTGGCAGGCTGCACTCTGCTCCCTGAGTTGGGAAGCGCTATCTGCTTCCTCAGCTGCTGCCCCCTCAGATAAGGCTGTGGGGGGATGCTGGAGATCTGTGCTTGGAGCATGCAGCACTGTGCTCCTTGCAAGTTGTTGTGTGCACTGCGGGCTGCTTCCTCTGCTTCAATGCTGGTTGGGGTACCTTCACTGCTGCCTTCCTGCTGGCTCCAGTATCTCCCTTGCTTCCTCTGCTGCAGGCTTGGTTACATCTGCCACTGCTTCTGCCTGTTACGGGGAAGTGCCCAGGGAATCGATTCCCCAGGAGAAGTGCATGGAGATGACCACAGTTGACCTGTGTCCTATTGGACTCAGATCAGGTTTTGTCCCCCTTCTCTCCCAGCTCCTCGTATGGTTGTTTTGGGTTCCACAGCCCCTTGATTCACCAATTTGGAGTCCTTCCCTGTGGGGTTTTCTCCCAACAGGGAAACCCAGGCTCTGATGCCCTGGGGCGCACAGTTCTTCTGTTGCAGAGAGTTGGGTGTGCAGTAAGTCTCTGTGCTTGTGGGTGGAGCCTAGTTCAGAGGGGAGGCCCTAGATCCTGGGCCTTTTCCAGGAATTGTCTGGGTGTCCTAAGGTCCATCCTGATTGTTTCCTGCACCATGGGGTTTTCTCTCGACTGGAAATCCCACTTTCTCATGTTGTGGGGCCCACAGTTCAGTCCAGGACAGTGATCAGAGCGTACTCATGTGTGGGTCTGGGCTGGTGACCAAGCAACTGGTGGAACCAAGACCTCTTTTACGGTTTAGATGGATGAGTTGAAGCTAATTGAATCCCACACCATGTGGTATCCTCTCACCTGGGAAACACAATCATGTTTTAGGACCGAGAGTTCTGACTGCTGGTCATTGTGCTAATCCTGCTGTGCTGCTGGAAAGAGTGTCTCCAGTTGCTGCCATCTTGGACCCCCCCCCCCCCCCCCGGTAAAGTGTTTTCCAAAGGAAACCTTTGGAGATCGGTTTACTGCAAATAAAACATTCTAACCATACTCATGGTACACATAAATACTAGTAACTGATAAATACTCAAAATGGCAGAGAACTAAAACTGGGTATACAAGAGAAACAAGATAAAACAAAATAGTAATTTAAAAAATGAAGCAACCATCTCCACCCACAACACAGGATGAAGAAAACAAAGTCTCAACTTTTCCCCTCACATTTTCATTAGGGGTTTGTTGGTTTAGCTTGTATTCATTACACTGCCAGAAGCCATTCTTTGTCACCCTAAATAATACTGTACCCTCTAAGAAGAAGGGGAGAAGAATAGAAAAATGCCTAGGGACAAAGGGAAATGAGTCTGTCATTACAACAGAATGTTTGTTTTTCAACTCACAGATCAAATGTGCCTTAATAATTTGTTCTCATAAGATTTTAAAGTTGATAGATTTGCCACTATACATTGTTGGAGATCTGCTTATTTGTAAATGGCCTATTTCATATTTGAACAAATAAACCAGTGGACAGTATTTTTCTATTGTAAAAAGTAAAATAAAATAGTAAAATAAAATAAAAGTATTAGACACAGAATTATCCAAATATTTGTGTTAGCTCAATTTTCATTTGCTGGGCTACCACTTACCTTAACTTCAACAGTCTTTATTATTGGTCAGATAAAGCTTCATAACATTTTATTTGTTTCTCTTTTAGATATTTGTTGTCAATCATTTTACTGCAGTTGGAAGTAGTATTTAAGAAAACCTCACACAGTCTTTGCTGTAGTTACATTAGGTGAAAAGAATATCCTGTTTCTTCCAACATAATAATTCCTTTATTACCATAGTAAATAGTCAGTGATTACTTAACTAGTCTCTGCACCCTTTGGAAACCATAAAATGAGCTAACATTACAGTTCAAAGTCTAGCTTGGTCACAGAGTATCTACATGATTACAAGCTATCTTCAGTTTCTTCCGTATTAATCAGAGACAAAAAGCTTCAGAGTATTGTTAGTAGAATCAACTCAGGACAAGAGGTGCTGCATGAGTGCCTGATAACAATAATAAAAGAGATGAGGGGATGAAATGATTGTAACTAGAGGTAACTGAGGGAACAGTATAGTTGTTGAAATCAAAGCAATAGTACAAGAACAGCAGGAGCCACATGAAGCAGGAAGGGGTGGGCTGAGCCCAAGCCAGCTCTCTATATCACTCAGAAGGCATTAGAAACTGCGAGCTGGCTTCTGCTCAGGGCAGTGTCTTTCAAGGTAAGATTTAGGTTCATCTTTGCAGTTCACTGGACACTCCAAGACAGTGTGGAAAGGACTTTTACAACCAGTGTCTACTTCTAAATATGATTTTCTATTTGATTAAATTAATAGACAGCTGATTTGGCAACAGTAATTCAATGTTGTGTGGATATTTGGGGGGGAAATATGCTATGGGGCTTGTATATAAAATGTTCAACCATGTACAAATTTTCAGTGAGGAACTATACAGTATTAAAATTATGCTTCACAAGTCAAGTGTTGCTAATTTAGTTCCAAGTGAAATAGGACTTTTATAGTATCATTAAGTTTGCATCCTCTTGAAAGGGTTAATGCTGTTATTATGGGAATAAGTTCCTTATATAGGGTTAAGAAAAGATGAGTTTGGTATCTATTTCTGTCCCTACCCAACCTTTTTACTGTCTATTTTGACTTCTGCCACTGCCAGGAAATGATACAGAATGATAGTCCTCACTGAATGCTGACACATTGGTGTTAGAGTTCCCTACCTCTATATCTATGAGAAATATATTAATTTCTTTATAAATTACCCATCTGTGGAATTACATTATGAGAGGACTTAATTCCAAGGAGCTAATCAATCCTAATATGAGTTACATAGTCTCCAGGGACACTAGCAAATCCCAATTGAGGACACGTAGCTGAGGGGTCTGGAGGCTAATGGCATACCATCTCAGACAACCCTGATCTATTCTGTTTGGGCCTGGTTGATGTTTGGATAAGTTGATGTTGGATAAGACTTAGTATCTTTTTAATTGGTTATCCTGATTCCATGACAGGCTTCAGTTTACACGTTGCCTGACTAGGCCTGAATTTCTGTTTCTCAGAATATGAAAAAACAATCTTGGATAAACCACAGACCAGACCATGGGCAACCAATCAGCTTAAAGCTCAGCACTTGAGCTTGAGCTAAACACAATGATTCAGCATCCTTTAAGGGGCCCTTGTAAAATCCACAAATGCTCGACCAGTCCTAAATACCCTGTATCCCTTGAGTCACTACCAGACAATCAGCTTAAAAGTTACCTCCTCACACTGAGAAATCCTCTGTCTTTAAATTGAGCCCAGGTGCTCCATTCTGGGTAATCAGTTTTCAAAGATGGTGACCCCGGCATGCTGGAAATTTCTGCAGAAAAAAAAAGGCTCTCTGCTTTTGCATACTACTGAAGTCTGGGGTCTTACTTCAGTGATTCTCAGACTTTAACAGGAGCAAGAATATAAAGGAAAATTAACAGTAAATTGATATTGAGACGTGGGTCATCTGTTGCTATAACAAGTAGCTGAACATGAAGAGGAATTTAATCTAATGACATAGATGAAAAGTTGGGGAGAACTGACTGAAAAAATATAGATCACTATGAATAGAACATTATCCTAGCAAGGGATAGGTGGTGGTGGTAATGATATGGAAGTTTGTAGACAAATATAAGGTAAAAAACATTCTAACAGAAGACAGAGGAGCAAGTATAGACAAGGACAATAATAGACATTAATGAAATGAATTTTATGGTTTGAACACAAAATTTCCTCACAATTCACAGTATGAAAACATCAGTAATGCAACAGTGTTGGGAAGTGAGGCTTTCAAACTGTGACCATTCATGAATATGTTAATGCATTATATGGGGGAAGATTAATTATCTCTGGAGAGAGTTTATATGTGTATATATATATATATATATATATATATATATATATATATATATATATCCTCCTTTTCATGCTTATTTGTCTCTTCACCCTCTTCTTCATGATGCTGTAGCAAAACAGCCCTTGCTAAATATTAACTGACTTACAGTACTTCCCACCCTCTAGAGGCATGAAAATCAAAAATGTGTTTTCTTTGTAAATTAGTTATCTGCATGATTCTGTTATAGCAGGCAAAATTAACTAAGACAGCTAACTTGTTCCCACACAGGTACATAAGCCAATGCCTTCATGTGCTTTAAAGTCTGTGAAGGAAGGTAAGGAGTTAAAACAAATTACAGGATGAAAAACACAACTGAAACCTAAAGGCAGTAGGAGACACAATTCACCAGGAAAAAGAGGATACAAAAGCATTCTAACCAGCTGAAGCAGCATGTCCAGGTTGGGAGAAAGTAAATTCATTAGGAGAAGTTATTCTAGGATATGCCACTGCAAATATGAAGACAAAAACTACAGAACTACAGAACAGAATGGTCTGTTGAAAATAACACATTCTGAATCTGTCTAGATAAACAACATGGGGGAAATGGTTTTGAACAGTTGTACTTGGGACAGAGAAAGTTCATTCATTACTGGTCAGGTTAACATTTAGTGCTTGTAGCCTATGCTAGTAGGTGTGTAAATAGTTTTGTCAGTGAAAAGGCTGACCTGAACAGATAATGGATATCACTGACATTTGATATGTACTGAAGTTATTGGGAGTTGGATGAAACAGATGTTAAGGATGGAGAAAGACTGATTAATGAAACAAACTAAGTAAGACACTATGATCCCATGGAGATCAAGATTAGGAGATATCTTAGAAAGTTCAGTGTGGTTTGTATTGTTGGATTGAGAAAACATTTTTGGTGAAAAAAAAGAGGGGAGACAGATTTTAAACTAAAACAGCTACACAAAGAACAAGATGGTAATTTATGATAATGGTTACCTTTCACAATCTTCTCAGACTTGAAACTTACTGATAAGTTTGTACATGGAGATAGAAGCTCTCAATCAGACAAAGAAGGGTAAAAATGGAAGAAGCAATGTAGGTACATTGGGATTATTCTCAAAGGCAAGTAAATCCATATTTTAATATCCTCTTTCCTTCTGTCCCTATTGTTTTCTTCCCTCCTCTTTCTGTCCTCTCTATAATCCCTCTTTCTCCCATCTTTAAAATGTTAACCTGATCAGGAACGAATGAATTTTTTCTGTCCCAAGTACAACTGTTCAAAAACACTCTCCCTATGTACTTCATCTAGACTGATTCAGAATGTATTACTATTTTCAACAGACTCCTCTGTTCTGTAGTTCTGTATTCTGTTTTTGTCTTTCTTTTTCTTTTCTTTCATATATACATATATATATATATATGTGTGTGTGTGTGTGTGTGTTTGTGTGTGTGTATGTTTATAAACTCACCCAGAGTAATCATCACTAACAGCCACTAAGCAGCACTATTCTATGTTCATGTAGTCTGGTGTTCCTCACTTGGCACAATTTTTTTTTTTACTTAATTAGCCACACTTTCTGGTTTAGAGTTATGGCCAACTCATAGAGTGCTTGGCTAACATGCATGGGACCATAGCACAGATAGGTGGATGGATGATAGATTAGATAGATAGATAGATAGATAGATAGATAGATAGATAGATAGGAAGATAGATAGATAGATAGATAGATAGATAGATAGATAGATAGATAGATAGATAGATGGATGGATGGATGGATGGATGGATGGATGGATGGATGGATGGATGGATGGATGGATGGATAGATAGATAGATAGATAGATAGATAGATAGATAGATAATGATGCATAGATACATAGAAAGGTGATGCATATTAGAGAGCATTTACTATAAATTTACAAAATGTAGCCACATGATAAGAGCCTCCTTTTACATATGAAAGCAATTTTGAGAATATTTTTAGCACTTTAAATAAAGATGTTAGTATCTAATTTGTAACCTAAGAAAGACAATTTAAATGAAGTAAACTTTGTTACTGCCTCTTGTGCTCATGAGGCAACCTAGTCTGAGTCATCTGTGGGACTGAATTGTTGTGTGTTCCATCATACATAGATGTAGTGCAAGTGAGGATGTATTTAATCTAAGAGCATCAGTGTTTCATCTTTATCTCAGCCATGGCACTGCACAAACAATCTTTAACAGGATTTCTTCCTTGGAATAAAGCCCATTTTCTGAAGTTTGTGTAATGTTTGCTTTTGAAATGGACTCTAACAAGTTTTTCCTTTGCAGAATATGTGATAAGGTAAATAAGTGGAAAACACTATGGAAAACTTTCAACAGAGACATATTTTCTGAAAGTCACAGGAAGAATTTATGTGGAAGGCATTTATACTAGTAACAATACCCTATTGGCTAGAAATCACCTACTCATGTCTGCAGGCAAAGTAGTGAAATATTATACCAGTAAAACTAATTATAATCGCAGTGTATCTGTAAAACATTATTAAATATCCCTTGACATCTCTGAAGAAAACTTAGTAATTATCAAGTCTCATTTTAAATTAAAACCTGGCCCTGGTTGCCCATGCCATTCTTCCACAGGCATGGTAATAAGGGGACATGTGGTACCCTTGTGGATATTGCCAAAGAGTGAGCTGGCTGGCCACCCTTATGATAGAATCTTTTCAACTTCAATTTAATTAAAACAGTGAAAGATCTGACCTTTGCTGGAGATTTTCTTATCCATAGCGCTAAAAATATCCCTTGGAAGCAATCTGTCAATAATGATCTTTCAAATAAAATCCTGCTAGGAGTGAAGAAAAGACAGGAAATGAGACACACAGAATCCACAAAGGTTAGCACAGGTTAGCTCATGCTTAGTTGTCATGAAACCAGAGTCACAAGATGCTTAGCAATAAAAGCAAGGCACAAATTTAAGCAGACCAGTTTTAGAAGCAACAGTTAAAATCCCTTGTTAAATGTCCTTCACAAAGCAAAGGTCTGATCAGTGAGAACGGCTTCTAATTCCTCATCCTTGTCTGGGTATTATCTTGTGTCTTTTTGTTTTGAATGGTGCTTTATAAAAATCCAGGGGAAGTTTCCCTATCCCCGTACCTCCAAAAATCCGTGAACTCTGTAGAAATAGGTTTTAGTGACGCAAGAGCTATGCTTTATTGATGATAACAAGAGTTTGCTACCCACTCTGTTCCAATAATTGTTTTGTTCCCATCTGGTCATAGCATGGAGGCCATTTATCTTTACAGCTAGCATCAGAGAGGAAACTTCCTGCTCTTCATTGCGTAAATGTGGGCCTCCAATTGAAACTGCAATCTGATGGAAAGGAAATGTTAGTGCTGGAGAGGGGTACAGCTGGACAAGTAGAACCCATGATAAAGACAAGTCCTACTAACCATGAAAATCATTCAGTAAATATGGATTAAAGACCCATGGTGAGCTCAGATAGGTCTGCCCCTTCACTTCTGCTGAGTAAGCACTCCTTCAGAAATGTGCAAATTAGTTCTACTTTGTTTCAAAATGGGAATAGTATTGATTTTGGAAAGTTTCCAGCTAGTAGACATAGGTTTAATATATCATCTGGTATACAATTGATTGTTTATAAATAGAATACATTAATAGTCAGGGAGATTGTTTTCAATAAAGTACCAGAGAAACCGCGAAATCAGGAAGCTACAGATTCTCCCTATAAAATCTAAATTTAAGTTAGATTGGCCAAACTCATGCTGAAAATCAAGTAAATCAAACAGTGAACACATTTTATCAATAAACTATTTCTGGTGTCCTGAACTAATTTCAAGTTCAATTCAATTCATTTTAGTATGTTCTCAGCCTTTTAAAATATATTAGCATGGTCTCAGCCTTTGTTACGCTTCACTTAGTATTTCAATTGTCTGTGCTTTAACTGGGGGCCATGTCAACTGTACAGCTAAAAAATTGAGATGACACAAAAATATGACAAAGGCTAAGAGAAACTATTTATCAATCCTTTTATGCTAACCTAATTGCCAAAGCCTATAATAACCACTCTGAAATAAGCATCAGTGAATAAGCATGAACATAGAGTGCAGAAGCCAAGCCATCTTTACTGCACTTCTCCACGGAACCTCAGACTGCATTTCGACTTAGCACCTCCTCAGCTAATGCTTCTCCAATTGAATTTACCCTGTAGCATTCCACTTGTCTCACAAAAGCAAAGTTAATTAGAAAAAGCTGAATTAACAATATCAACCCAAAGACTCATAAAGCAATTATTTAAACTTTTCCCAATAAATAATTTTCATCTTTTATGTGCAAGTTTGCTGGTGTGTTATCTAAGTCAAATATGACCTTTAAATATGTTTATTTTTATAAAATAATGTGTTAGATGTTTGAGTGACAGACTTTAAAAAAAATTCATCCATGCTCATAATCCATTGCAACTTGTTTCAATCAAAAAGGCTGTGGGTGCAAGAGAAATGGCTCAGTGGATAACATGTTTACTATTCAAGGAAATGTACAGAGTTCAGATCTCAGGACCTAATCACGTGCCTGGTGGTAGTCTGTCTATAATTCCATTTCCCAAAAAATAGAGACAGAGAATTTTCCAAGCAAACTCACTAGCTAGGATAGTTGTATTTGATGAAGCTTAGGACAAATCAAGAGATTATGCCACAATGAATTATGTAGAGAACAATGAGAAAGACTTCTGACATCAACCATAGGCCTTCACATGCATTAGCTCTCATGTACACATGTCCACACAGATGCAAAAACAAAAGTGTGTACATGCACACTACACACATACACTCGCAAAAAAAGTTGTAAGGTAGGTCTATTTTTATTAGCACGTTATGTTCCTACAAATAAGAAGACAGATTCATCAAGGCTAAGTGACTTGCCAGTCACTAACAAGTGTGGTGCAGAGTGAAGACTCACATGCATCATCTGGTATCAAGTCTAGGGTTGTGCGTGTCTACAGCAAGCAGTCTCTTGATTGTGCATGTCAAGCTCCCAGGCAAACTCTTCTGAGGGCAGGATCAATTGTTTTATTAGTTCTCCCCAGTGCTACCTGTGTCCTCTTGTACTGTTAGCGCGAGTCCCTGTACAGCCTTTTTCATAGTAAGTCAGAAGGGAGGATTACATACTTGGACTAATGCCAGTCTTCTTACCTTTTAGTAACTCTGTGGTTTGAGGACAGCACTGAATTTCTTGGAGCCTACTCCTTATGGGTGCTAATATACCAAAATATCAAGACTATTTAGGCTTTCCAAGACCCTTCAGCATGCCTTAATCCCAGTAGGATCTTGTGTATGCCACTAAAATTGTCAGGAAAGAGAAAGTCATCCCAAATTCAATTATGATGATACATTTATACTGTGCTCTTTTACATCAAGTACAAACTCATAATAATATTTAGCAGGCACACCTGGAAGAAATGTTACTACTACCTGGAAACAGACATCATACAGGTTATTCAATGTAGAGCAGATGATAGATTGATATTGATTAATTATCTTCCTAAACTTTTCATGGAAGATGAACAGTAACAAGCTTATGACATCATAATAGTTGAGCGGGAAGGGGGGAGACACACATCGCTGTGATCATTGCCTCTGATTTAGGATTTTATGTTCCTATTCTGGCAATTAATGCTGTCTTCTTCCTGAATTTTGTCTTCCCCTTTTAAATGCTATCAGTGAAATTATCTGTGAAAACTCCACACAAACAATAACAGCTATTTTATTAGTAGCTTCACACATATCCTGATGAAGCTTTCTAGTAGGAGAGGTTAAAATAAGCAATGAAGATGTAAGTCCTAGCAGATCTCACCACTTCTTAGCAAGGTCTGCTTAGGAGTCTTCTACATGAGTTTCATTTTGGTTCCCAGTTAGTCTTATGAGATGTCATTAGGTGTTTTATATCGATGACAACGACCATTAAGAGACTCCCTAAATAAAGGAGTGCTATCTCAGAAAGATGTCAAGAAGAGGTGTGCATGCTATTCAGAAGAAAGAGACTTTTAAAAAATTTTTATATCAATCACAGGTTAGGTAACTTTGCATCCCAGGCGTAGCCCCCTCCCTCATTCCCTCCCACCCTCCCACTCCCTCCCTCATCACCCTCCTCCCTGCCCCCTCCAAGTCCACCAACAGGGGAGGACCTCCTCCCGTTCCATCC
>JAQQSO010001105.1:0-16204 GCA_028658305.1 Pachyuromys duprasi
AAAAAAAGATAGAGCAATAACAAAATCAAAAAAAATTTATATGTATTGTCTGGGTTGTGTTTCCAATCTCAACACCGTGGAAGATGGGCAAGAAGTGAGACTTCAAAGCAAAACAGTGAGATACACAGGGATGCTAAAACATATTGTTTGTTCCATATCATTGTAAATTAAGGCAGCTAGTCAAAGCTACCAGGAGATCCTATTGCCAAGTCATTAGACACAAGTTATTTTCAAGAAAGTACTGGGGACAGGGGCCTCTTGTGAAAAGATGTTCTATTCCTGAGAGTGATGCTCAGTGAGAGCAATAGCTGAGAGCTATCCATTCACACATAAGAGCTATGCCATTCCCTTATGGCTACTGGAAAGTAAATTCTTCAGTCCAGAATAAGGATCTGGTTTATAGAATCAAATATTTACTATAAAATGTAGAACCAACTAGCTTTCCAAAGTGGCTGTTCATTCAGTCCTTTCAAAGATATCTCAAAGGGTATCAAAGGAGGGACATAATTTCAGGTTTTTCTCAGCCTTCTGATGTTCCATTAGACAGGACGAAAAAGGACACTCCAAAATTTTGTCCTCAACTTTTGGTCTAAATGTGAATTTTGGAGGAAAAAAAAACACATATAGGGAGAGTTTTCCCTACCAATAGGAAGGTTTGAAGAGCCAATGAAGGTAGCAGGTAAAAGCTTAAGAAATGCAAAGCTGTTTACAGTGATCTAAAGAGAGTCCACTGTGAAGGAAATTATTCTGTATGTATTCTCTACATATGCCCTCATGGGGCTTACCTTTCCCCTTCACTCCCTCACTCAGGTGTGTGAGCCTGCATCCACAAGACAGACATCTCAACAACTTTTAGCACCTCACCTCTTGAGGTGTTTTATACCACATTTTATCCAGTTTCCTCCCCACCCCCCAAAAAAACATAGTTTCCAGACTAGATATCCTATAGAATAATAAAGCAAGCAGGCTGTGGAGTTTGGAATGAGGGGTCTAATTTAACAAGCTTTACAAGAATCTCTGAGTTGTAGAATAAAAGAATATGAAAGAAACTCTCATTATGTAATTAGCTTATATTTTGATGCCTTTGAAATACTGCGTTTTTATACCATAACTAATTATTATTTTGATAAATAAAAATGATATTTAGTCCTTGTAAAGACAAAGAGAATTATGTAATTGAAGCTAAGTCATGGGTGAGACATTTCCAACAGCTCTGTTTGGCAGGAATCATCAAGTTTGGTACTTTTAAACAAATATATAAAAACACCATCATGTCAATTGATCTCTTAATTAAGATATTGCTATACCTCTGACATTCTCAGTTTGTGAGGCTGGTAGGAAGCTGATATTCATTTCCTCATTTTCTTCCCAAAATAAAAAGTTAGCAAATGAGTTTATATGGATGGTCTGTGATTGCAGAACAAGGTAGTGGTGAACCCTAAGTCTTTTAATGCCAGTTAGGGTGCATTCAGCTTTGCTAGGAGGATCTGATAGGGTGACCACTGAAGGGACAAAAAAGTCAGATACTTGCTGAAGAGATTTCCTCAAGGTAAGATCCACTGACCTGTAGAGGATTGATTGAGCCCTCTGCATTGCCAAGCTTGAGGAGGACAGCTCACTAGCAAATTAAACCTTGGCTTGTAGTTTTCCCATCAGCTCTTAGCAAAGTTGTGAACTAGGCCAGAAAAACATGCCATGTTCAAATACAATAAAAATGAATACTGCAAGTATTTTATCATTCATGTTTTGTTTAATTTACACAACCAAGGAGTATGTTTATCCACGGCATACTTAATGATTTGTTAAAGAGCCCAAAACCCACATTCGCATAACCCTTGTGGCTTTGTAGACAATTTTCAAAACTGATCCATTCAGCTTCTTGGAAATTAGCTAGCTGTTACAGTATCAGTTGCAGATTAATGACTAAACACAGGTGTATTTTAAATAGCCATACCCATATGGAAAGATAATAAATAAAAGAATAGGCATTAGTTCTAATTTACCTATGATCATACTCCATGAAGGGAAATGCTGCATTCAAGGCACTGTCCATAATTTCAGACATCTTGTCACAACTTAAAGGAGAGATAGTTTGAGAGTCACCGCCCAACTTCTCACATACACTCTTGACTTTACCTTTCATGGAATGCAATCCTTGTGCTCAAAGAGTTTTTGAGGCCATTCTCTTTTCTTTTCAAATCCCACACCAGTCCATGAGCAAATCTAATAAATGCTATGTGAAATATATATCCAGAAAAATCCCCATATTCCCACACATGTATTTTATCTCAATCATCACAGTAGCCTCTCAAATTCTGTTCAGTTGGTTACATTTTCTCACCCTAGTCAGTGCTGAATGTAGCAAACCAAGAAATCCTGATATAAAGAAGAACAGAGCCTGTGGTTCCTTTCACTCATATGTGTCATATCTCACTAAAAGCATAACCAAGGAGTACAACATATTGATGTCTCTCCTCAGCACATGTGTGGTTTGAATAGGCTCATATATTTGGATGTTTGATCATTAAGGAGTGGTGACAGGGACTAGGTAGTGTAGCCTTGTTGGTGTAGGTGCAGCCTTATTGAAGGAAGTGTGTCACTGAGAATAGACTTTGATGTTTTCAAAGATCAAGCAAGGTCCACTGAATTTCTCTGCCTGCTATGTTTCAACTGTGGTGTAGAACTCCAAGCTACTTCTCCAACACCATTTTCTGCATGCTTCGCGCCGTGACAATAATGAAATAAACATCTGAACTGTAAGCCATCCCCAATTAAATATTTTACATTGTAAGAGTTGCCATGGTCACGGTGTCTTCTCACAGCCATGGAAGCCTTAACTATGAAAACACACACCCATTTCCAGCACTGTTCCATCTTCATCTCCTGACTGGCATTTATCTACTAAACTCCAGTCTCAAGTGCTCACTTCTGTATTTGGAACACAACAAGCAAGCACCCACCTCAGACCTTACACTGTTCTGGGTACATGATTGCTTTCTGCCAGTTAGCAGTGTGGTTAACAGTCTCCATATTTGAGATCATAACAAAGTTCTACGTAGTAGCTGTGAGGGAAAATTCTCCATATACTGGTAAGTCACAACCCTCCACACTTCATTCTTCTTCTTAATGTGCTTCACTTCCTAATACGTTGTTCTTTTATACACAATTATTTGATTATTTCCTTCAGGAGAATGTAAGCTCTGACAGAAAGTGTTGCACACTTTTTCACTATTTTAATGCCTAGGAAAAGCATTTGCATTTTTATTGAATAAAACAATAAATACACCATGTATTTATATTGAAAAAACTGTTTTGTGTACATCTCTCTAGGGGATTAAGTATAGAACATTTTAAGGCTACATAATATTCCACCTAATGGCTAAACCAATTTAATTTGTGTATTTCTAGACTTTTACTCTTTTACTATCCTATTAAAAACATTGTGTATGTTGTGTGTGTGTGTGTGTGCACATGTGTGTAGTATCTCTATGTGTGTCCATGTGGGAGGTGTGCATGTGCCATGGCACATGTATAAATGTCAAAGAGCAGTTTCAAATGTTGATTTCATTATTCATCTTATGTGAGACAGAGTCCCTTTCTGTTTTTCACTAAGTACAACAGACTAGCTGGTCTGTGAGGTCCTAGAGTGTCCTGAGTCTGTCTCCCAGATCATTGTAGGAGAATTGGGAGTCAGTACATTTATCTGTATCTGGATTTTTGGACGTTCCAGGGATCTCAACACAGGCCCTTATGTTTATGCAACAAATGCTATACTAACTGAGAAATCTCTCCAGTCCAGTCACTTCACTCTTAGTTGTTTTCTTCTTATATTTCGTTAATAGAAATATAAACATGTTTTGACATGAACATTTTCATCATTTACAAGTTTATGTCACTTTACTTATACTTAAGAGAAAAACAGATAAATAGGCTCAGTATGTTCAGTTTGATACTAGTGGTTGGAGTGAAGAAACGAAAGTGCAGGCTGACAGCTTCAAACACAAACCCAGCACGTTCTCATTCCAGAATCTCACCAACACTGTGAGAAGGTGTCTGATAATACTCCATAGCCAATTTTGTTTTGAAAATGGATTGTTAGAAGCTTTATTGATGACTAGTGGCTAAGAATACTAGAAGAACTATAACATGAGCCAGAAGATAAGATAAAAATAAATGAAGCCACCAAAGATAAATAAAGGAAAACAGCCTTAAAACTCTCAAAAGAATGAAAGCTTGTCAATAATTCATAGTGCAGGAAATTTAAGGAGAGAGGCACAGGAGAGAGTGGCCATTAAGAAAGCTCATGAAAAAAATTGTTTTAAGAACGGAAAACAAGATCCACTTAATGTCTTTCTATGGGTCTCTGCATCAGTTTCCATCAACTTCTGGATGAGGCCTCTCTGATGACATTTATACTTGGCTCCTGTGCAAGTACAGCAGAATAGCATTAAAAGTGTCAGGGTTGGGCTCCCTCTCATGGCAGGCTCTCAAACTGGGGCAGTCGTTGCTTGGCCCTTCAAATTCTGCTCCATCTTTTACCTCTGCATATCTTGTAGACAGGACAAATCATGGTTCTAAGGTTTGGTGGCTGGGTTGGTGTCCAAATCTCTCCACTGGAAGTCTGTCCTGGTTACAGGAGATGACAAGTTCAGGATACATATCCCTCATTGCTAGAAGTCTTAGATAGGGTCACCCTCATAGATTCATGGGACTTTCCATTGTCCTAGGTTTCTAGCTCATTCCAGAGATAACCCCACCCATTAACCCCAGTTTTTCTCCCATACTCTCTCCCTTCATTCTCCCTGCAACTCCCCCGACCCTGGTTCCCATCCCACCTCTTCCCCCAACCGGTTCCCACCCTCCATTTACACCAGATATCTAATCTATTTCTGCTTCTCAGTGAGATTCAAGCATGCCCCCTTGGTTCTTCTTTGTTACTTAGCTTCTCTGGGTCTATGATTTGTAGCATGGTTAGCCTGTACTTTATGGCTAATATCCACTTATAAGTGAGTACATACCATGTCTGTCTTTCTGGGTCTGGGTTACCTCACTCAGGATGATATTTTCTAGTTCTATCTATTTGCCTGCAAATTTCATGACGTCATTGTGTTTATGACTGAGCAATACTCCATTGTGTAAATGTGCCAAATTTTCTTTATTCCTGTTTTGGTTGAGGGACATCTAAGTTGTTTCTAGTTTCTGGCTGTTATGAATAAAGCTGCCATGAACATAGTTGAGCAAATGTCCTGAACATATGGTGAAGAATCTTTTTGGTAAATGCCCAGGAGTGATATACCTGTGTCTTTAGGTAAAACTATTCCCAATTTTCTAACTGCCAAATTTATTTCCAAAGTGGTTGTGCAAGTTGCACTTCTACCAGAAATGAAGGAATGTTCTCCTTGTTCTACATCCATGCCAGCATGAACTGCCATTTGAGTTTTTTTTTTTTTTTTTATCTTAGCCATTCTGACTGGTGTTAAGATGGGAGCTCAGAACTTAGGAAATCCATGGAAGATGGCGGGGAAGGATTGAAGGATTCAGAGGGATCAAGAACACCGCAAGAAAACCTACATAATCAACAAACCTGGGCCATAGTGGTTCATATAGAGTTAACTGCCAACTAGAGAGCATGAATGGGACAGACCTAGGCCCTCTGTGAACAGTTGTGTGGTTAAATCTTCATAAAGGACTCTTAAAGTGGGACCAGGAGCTGTCTCTGACTACATTATCTGTCTTTGGATCCTTTACCCTAACTGGGCTGCCTTGTCTAATCTCAACCTTCTATGCCAAGGCTGGTTGATATCCATAGGAGGCCTCCATTTCTCTGAGGAAAAGGGGAGGAGTGAAATGAGGGGAGAGGAAGGGACTGGGAGAAGAGAAGAGAGGGGGTTCTGTGATCAGGATGTAAAGCATAAAATAAGTCAAAAATATATATAATAAAGGGACATCAAACTAGGTGTATTATAAGAATATTGATAAAGCTTTATATATCTAGTAAGAACATATTATCATTGAAAGGAGAGATGGCTCAGTAGCTAAAGGCTTACAGAGGACCCAGGTTTAGTACCCAGCACCCACACAGTGGCCCATAACCATCTGTCATTCCAGTGGTAGAGGTTCCAACAACTTCTTCTCATATTTCCATGAGAAATGCTGAGAACAACAAACAGATCCATGGACTGTACACAGATAATCATGCAGGCAAAGCATCCAAGCACATAAAATAAAAAGTAATAAATCATTTTTATTAAAGAATCTGAGTAAAATTTTGTGTACTTCACTCTGATACCTTTAGGCTATGTCATTTTTTTTTGTGTGTCTATAAAGGTCTCAAACTATTCATAAACTGCTATGAAATATTTGAATGCACTGAATTTTCACTTCAGTGATCCAAAGTGTGGAAGATGAGGCACAGTCTGCATGTGATGAGCCAGGAGTCCTCATTGTGTTCTACTAAGGAAATATGCTTATCCAAACAAGCAGGCAATAGTATCATTAAGAGTAAAAAATAATATGTTGTTATTTTCATGCATTTGTACAGTATACTCCAATCATAAACACATCTATTTTTCCTTTCTGACCCATCCTTTTCCCGTTTCTAATCATTTCCTTTCAAAACAGTGAACCTTTACCTAATGGTGTGGCAATAAGACTATTGTGTACAGCTCCCATTAGATAGCATACAACCCATAGTACAGTGATATCAAACTGGCAGATGATTTGACTACAAGTCTTAGTGGTGTTTCAATCACTTTTGTTAACAAAAACCTGCACATGAGATATTATCTGTAGTACTTTATTTAGTTCCATACCTGGAGGTCAGGCCTAGGAGGGGAAAGAGAGCAGCATCCTAGAAGATGTATAAAGAACTCCTGAGGCCTGGAGCCAAATAACTCTTCTGTGTTCTTAGATTTGTTTCTAGAAAAATACTTCTTCTCCATATCTCTTCAACATAGTACTTGAAATCCTAGCTAGAACAATAAAACAACTAAAGGAGATCAAGGGGATACAAATCAGAAAGGAAGAGGTCAAAGTATCCCTATTTGCAGATGATATGTTAGTATACAAGAGTAACCCCAAAAATTCAACCAGAGAACTCCTTCAACTGATAAACACCTTCAGTAAAGTGGCTGTATACAAAATTTAAAAAAAAATCAGAAGCCCTCCTGTACACTAAAGATGAAAGGGCCAAGAAAGAAATTAGGGAAACAACACCCTTCACAATAGCCACTAATAACATAAAGTACCTTGGGGTGACTCTAACCAAGCAAGTGAAAGATTTGTTTGAGAAAATTTCAAGGCTCTGAAAAAAGAAATTGAAGAAGATATCAGGAGATGGAAAGATCTCCCGTGCTGATGGATTGGTAGGATTAACAGTGAAAATGGCTATTCTGCCGAAAGCAATCTGCATATACAAAATCAAAATACCAACACAATTTTTTATAGAACTTGAAAGAAAAATTCTCAACTTCATATGGAGAAACAAAAAAACCAGAATTTCCAAAATGATCCTGTACAACAACAGATCATCTGGAGGTAGCTCTACCCTTGATCTCAAGCTGTACTACAGAGCAATAGTTATCAAAATAGTTTCTATGCATGGTATTGGCATAGAAACAGAATAGTGAATCAATGGAACCGAATAGAAGACCCAGAAATAAACCCACACACCTATGGAAACTTGATTTTTTATAAAGAAGCCAAATCCATCCAATGGAAAAAAGACAGCATCTTCAACAAATGCTGCTGGACCAACTGGATGTCTATATGCAAAAAAGATGAAAATAGATCCATATTTATCACCCTGCACAAAACTAAAGTCCAAGTGGATCAAAGACCTCAACATAACACCAGACACATTAAATCAGTTAGAAGAAAAAGTCGGAAAGACCCTAGAACTCATTGGCACAGGAGACTACTTCCTGAACAGAACACCAACAGTACAGGCTCTAAGAACAACAATCATTAAATGGGACCTCATGAAATTGAAAAGCTTCTGTAAAGCAAAAGAGACTGTCATCAAAACAAAACGACAGTCTACAGACTAGGAAAGGATCTTCACGAACCCTATATCTGACAGAGGGCTAATATCCAGTATATACAAAGAACTCAAGAAGTTAAAAAGCAACAAATTAAGTAATCCAATTTAAAAAGGGGTACGGAGCTAAACAGAGAACTCTCTGTAGAGTACTGGCAGAAAAACACTTAAAGAAATGCTCAATGATCCTTAGCCATCAGGGGGAGGGGAGAGCCTATTTAACTAGTTAATAATGCATGCTAAAAACAAAGTGCAATACATATCAAACACATTCAAAGCAAGTAAAGTAATAAATGTGATCCAGAATATAATAAAGACCTTATATTATTATGGATTTGAGTAAGAGAAATTTCTTAAAATTTGTCACATCCTTTTATTAACAGGAAAATAAGCTTTGACTTTCCTGAACCCATACATTATGTTTTCGGTGAACTCCAATCATAAAGACTAAAATTTCCTCATCTCTGAAATGAGGTCAACAACATTAGGTTAGTAATCAGTGATCATTTTTAATTTATCACACTTCAGTGATTTTCCAAAATGATCAAAGGCAGGAAATGGAAGAAGTTTATCACTAAATGCTTTGTATCTGTCTTGATAAAGATATCTTGTTAACCTGCAAGGCCTAGAAGTGTTTGTTGAATTGAGAAGTACTCAGAGATTTTCATCTGCCTAATTATATCACTGTGGGAAACATTGTGATGACACACTCTACCCCACAGGGTGAGGGGAAGGTGGGAAGAGGGCAGATGCAAGACATAAGTACAGTATTTTTCTGGTAATGAAGGAAAAGTTGTGATCAGTTACTCATACTAACTGGATGGTGTGATTGTTATTCTTTATTGCAAACCCAATGGAATTTAGAATCTCTATGGAAACAAACCACAGAGCATGTAAGTAAAGGAGTCTCTAGGTGAGGTCGATTGACATCTCTAGGTGAAGACCCATATTAAAGGTGTGTGGCACCGTTCCATAGCCTCAAGACCTACACAGGTTCAGAGAAGAAAGTGAGTTAAGCAAACGTATCCATGACTCCCTGCTTCCTGACTAGACCAAAGTGTCTCATACCCCTGCTGCCATGACAGACAATATTCTCTATGAGGCAAAAGAAGCCCTCCTTCCCTAAGTTGCGTTTGTTAGGTATTTTATCACAGCAACAAGAAAAGTTTTAAAAGGGAGGGGGGACAGAGTACAGCACTTAGACAGCCAAACAGTCTCTGCTACACCTTTGTATGGGTATGATGAAATGTAGTCATCAAAACTGTAGCATGTATTCAACCCACAGGCCACATGGACAAAGCAGTTGACTGTAGCCTAGAACAATGGCTGACAGAAGCACTGTGTATTTTCTAAATTAATCTGAACTTTTCCCACTTCACAAGGCCAAGGAAGACTTCTGTTAAAAACTCGACTATACCAGTAATTGACTCAAGTCCACACTTTACACTGATTTATCTAGAGTTAGTTTCTGTCTCTCAAAACTGAGGCAATCGACTGAAAATGAGTACCTGAGTTAACTTTTTATGTATCAAAAGATTTCAAAGCTGTTCTTCCCACTATGAAACCACTTAACACATGCGGCTATTTAAATTAGAGCCAATAAAAATTAAAGGCAAATTAATGAAAGGGGCAGTACACAGGCGTTATGAATGGGGAGTGGGAACAATCACAGGGTGAGTATGGAAGTGGAGGAAGAATGGAGAGGGAGAACAAATACTAAGTATCCTTGAAAGTGCCATACAGAAACTTAATACTGTAGAAGCTTCCTAAAGCATATGTGTATATTAAAAAGATTAAGTGGAATTATTCAATAGAAGAGGGATAATGCTTGTCCCTGGCACCATAAGTTATCAAATAAAAAACCTACTGCCATGTATGGGATTAACTCATTTTGAGCTGTTGGTCTATGAGGTGCTATGGAGCTCCCAAAACATTATAGACTGTTGCCATTGCCTTTGATTACCCTTCATAACTTGATGTTAAGACAGTATAGCTGAAGACACTGCATGCTTGAGTCATAGAACATGGATAAGTGGATAAGCTGGTACTGAACTGGAAACTTTATCCCTACTGGCTGTCTTTCACTGTATCTTATTATGAGAGAAAAGTAACCAACAGTCCTGTCAGATGTGAGCCTTTTTAGAAATAAAAACTGGACTGGCAAGACATGTCAAGAGGTCCAATAGTGACAGAAATGGTTTTACAGCAACAAGTCACCATCTTGTTGGAATTGAAGCCCACTCTACAGGACTGAACCCATGCCTGGTACTGTTAAATGGACACACCTGGATAACTTGCTGAAGACCCAATATTATTATTCTGCTAAATGGAAAGAGTAATAACTTTCTCCATAAGTTCTAATCTTTATACTCATAGATTAGTCTATCAACTCTCAATCAGAGAAACTCATTTTTTTCAGTAGATGGTGAAAAATACAGAAAGCCATTACTAGTCATATAGTAACTGTGGAGGCCAGAAGAAGGTGCTGCTTGTCCTGCTACAGGGGATATAGGCAGCTGTGTGATGTCCATTGGAAGTGATATGAACTATACCTAGACCCAGTCCAACTGTGAAAGCAGCAAGTGCTCTTAACTTCTGAGTCATCTCTTTCAGTTCCTACCACAAATCACCTCTTTTCTTTTTAATCACACTATCTACCTTTTAAGTGCTGAATGTTCATGTGCAGCCATTTTACTGAGCAGAGGGGAACTACAGCTGGGATACAAAGTGAATATATTATAATAAATATTTTTTAATTTCCCTACCATCACTACAGGATATTCTATCAGACAGAAAGTTCTTAAGTGTGCATTGCCCATGACAGAAAACAAGAACATCCAGAAATCCCCACAGAAAAGTTAAAACACTGCTTTTGAGAATAGGAGTCACCATTCCAAAATTACTATGATAAACATCTCTTCTATAAATGGGTCACAATCTAGTTCAGTGCCTGATTCATGACAATCGTCAATGTTTGTGGAAAGAACAGTTATAGGATCATAGCCCTTCCTTGGCTATGAAGATTAAAAGATCTTCTATCCGTGTTTATCTGAAATATTTATCATGAACTTTTACTTTACATGGGTATCTTGTAAGGCATGAAAGAAACACTTCAATATCTTGTAGGGTTCTTTGACTGAAACTATCTTGAAATGGACTGACAAACAAGAATGCTTTGAAGAGCCTATTAATCTAAGGTAACAATTTTTGGAGTGTGAAAAAGAGGCTCAACATTGTTCATTCAATTTAAATAGGTTAAAGGTTTAATAAAAAGTAATTTAGGAAAGGAAAAATCCATCTTTAACTAGTGTAGGAGGATAGTTTGGCATTTTGTTTTTAAAGTAAGAACCAGTATTTTCTTGAGGTACTTTGCTTTGTTACCCAGACTCCTTTACTTTTCCAATTAAAGCCAGTTCTCTATAGTGTGAAATGCCTTGGGGAAAGATGTGGCTCAGTGGAAAGCAGAGAAAATCGTTGTCATTCCATAGCTGGTTTCCAGAAGTCTAAGCCCTTAGGGGAAAAGATAGTTCTGGAGGCAGACACAAATGATTCGGAAGAAATATTAGTAATGACAGTAATGCCTACAATCCCCTCTTTGCCCACCCATCAAAAGCTGACTCTGTGAACAACCAAGAGATGAAATGGGGGAAAATGAATCTAAATTGCTGAGAAAAGAGTCACTAGAATTTCTGAAAAGAAAGACTCTGAGCATCAGCCTACAAGGTGCAGACCCTGTGGATGAAATGTCTCTTTGTTTTCAGGAGGACACTACTCCAGAGAAGAGTACCAGATAGAATTTCTGCCCCGGAGCAAAAGAATCACACCAGTATTAATCCTGTGCAGGCACATTCAGCCTGGACATAGAAGAAGGAACTGTGAAAATGGAAGGGGCCACACACCTAGGAATCAATATTATTCACCTATAAATGTAGTTGCACTTTGCCTTAACTGACAGAGAGCAAAAGCAGACATAATGAAGGATACATCAGAGGATTCTTGGCACAGATGGATTCTCAGTAGAACAGAGATATATCCTTGCCCTTAGGTCAAAGGACTCTGAAGCACAGAAGTGCCCATGCTGGTGTCACTTTTCAGTGAATGATTTAGGAAAACATCCCATGCTTAAGTCTGTAAAGAACAGGCATTTTGCAGCTACTGGACACATTGACTGCTCCCATTTTCTCAGCAGTATGGGAAAACTTGGGTTTGGGCAGGCACAGTTGAACATGCCATGGGTCATGATCCAGAGAAAAATCTTGCTCTCACTGATGACCTTCAATGTAGAATTTACACACCAGGATATGTGCAGTTTGAAAGCTAGCCAAATGAAGGAAGGGGTCCCATAGTGCTGAAATCATTTTCTTGAACCATCTTGGAACACACAAGTATGCTTGTTCAAAGACTGGTTCTATCAGAAGATTAACAAGGATGGACGCAGGTGATGAAGAATGATGTGTTAGTCCATCACTTCAGAGATCTCAAGTTTTCTGCAGTAACTATGCATTACTCTTAAAATGCAAAATGAACTCTACTTGAAACACTATCTGTAACCTTAACAGTTTTGGAATTAAGTCATTAATTAAGCACAGCTTAACTAGGTCTGGTAATTAAATTTTAATTTTTGAATAATGATGCATTTATTATCAAGGTATTAATTACATTTAATTTATTGACTCATTTATTCAATAATCTACTTCTCTTTCACTTTTACTTGATTATTTCTTAAAAAGGTTTTATAACAGAGGTCAGCCAACTTCAGAGCCCAAGGTCAAAATTTAGACACTCCTTGTTTCTGTATGGCTGGGAAGCCAATAACTTGCAAATTTTCAAATAATGTATGATAAAGACAAAAGAAGAATAATATCCTTTGTCTTAAAAATTATATAACACTCATATTGTCTCCAAGATCAGTTTCCCCATACTTGAAAGTATCTAGTCCAAATAAGATAGATATTTTATTATTTTCCCTCATAATTTATGTTTCCAAGAACATAAAAGCAGAAAAGACATACTGAAACACAGTCAATGATGACTCTAGGAGACATTACTCTGTTTAAAATAGTGATTACCCTATGAACCATTCATACAAGCAAAAAAAAATATATTACATTTTTGCTTCTAAAACAAAGTTCTGAAATCATATACTCATAAAATTACATCTTGAATATCTTCAGTGAATTATACCAAAAAAGTCAAACCATCACCTGTGTCAGTCATTGTTAACCTTCTGATAGAACCAGTCTTTGAACAAGCATACTTGTGTGTTCCAAGATGGTCCAAGAAAATGATTTCAGCACTGTGTTACCTCTTCCTTCAATTGGCTCTTCAAGACCCTCTTTATCATAACCAAATGCCTAATATACTTTCATTTTAGAACCGGAAAAAAATCTAGAAAAAGACCAGTCCAGTCATCTTTCAAACAAATCTCCAGACATTAGACAGTTTGAACAATGGTAGAGAATTTCTAAAGACTCCATTTGTCTAATATAGTGAGAAGGATTTTTATTTATGTGGTAGTTACTCAACTCATGTTATTAACCCAACCAGAGTTGGAATATTAACAAAAGTTATGAGGATTCTTGTAGTTTTTCTATGTTATTCTCTGTGAGATTGTTCTAGAGCAATTACAAAAAAGAAATTCCAAGATGGAAAAATTACATATTTGATAGGCTCACAGTGGAGAAAACTTACATAGCTAAGTTTATTGAATATGTGTGTGGAGATGTGCTTTTAGACAAAATATTTAACCACATGAGTGTAGTAGAAAACACTTTAGTGGGGATCCTATGTAACTAACTAAATTTATTACTACACTGTAAAAAAGATGATAATAGAAGGTGAAATGGCTTGGAAGAGAAGAGGAGGGATTAACTAGACAGGAAGAGAGCTATGAAGCAGTAGAATATAACAACATAGCATCCACAAACAAGGATACTTTGAGTTCTTCCCTTGCAGTTTGTAACCCTTCATCTCCTATTGGCATATTCCTCTAGCTAAGATTTTCTCTACTTCATCTTCAAGCTCTGATATTCTGCCCTTCTTTCTATTCTCAAGACTTCCCACTGAGAATTTATTTGGTTTATTAAAGTTTTCACCTCAGCATTTCTAACTCTTTCTTGGATTCCATTTTTATATCTTGAATTTATATCTTTAGCTCATTCAGCTGCTTGTATTTTCTTGGATTTCATCCAGGGTTTATTCATATCCTCTTTGACCTTGTTCTTCTTGAGATCTTGAGACACATTTATAATCATTCCTTTGAATTATTTGCCTATAATTTCATCTAAGTTAGCCTCACTCGTGGCAATCACCATTGAAGTGTTGATTTTTGGAGAAGACATTTTGGATTGGCTTTCCATGTTACTTGGTTGACTTTCTTGTAACTCTGAGATGAGAAGCAAATGTTCCATTGATTGGTATTATCTCTGCTTTATTCATCCTGGCTCAAGACAGTATTACTTAAATTCCAGTTGTGGAGAAACAGGATGTATTTTTATGGACATGACAGATGAAGGTGATCTCAGCTCAGTTTCGGGGGATACCATATCCTCTGACCTCATAAACCACAGGTAGTAAAGTGGGCTGTGTTGTACCAGGGGCAGCCACTTAGCACATCCCTTGAGCTCAAGAGACAGGGTTTATGAAGTGTGGGAATGTGCATCAGGCACTTTCCCACTTCTGACTTCATGAGCAAGGCACACACAGAGATCAGAGTTTGTTGTGTGTGCAATAGGTATGGAATAGTCACATCCTCTTCTGGGTGTGTGCAGCTACAGAGGTGTACAGAGGGCCAAAAGAGGGAATTGGTTTCTTGGTTTCATCATCTGGTGCCATGCATTGCCTGAAATCAATGACTGTCCTGAATGCAGAACGTTTAGAATGGACTCAGCAACCTTTAATCTTTCTAGCCTAGGTTCCAGTAATTTGGTAGAAATGTAATGGAAGGGGAAAGGTCCAGAGACCTCCTGTGTGGACCAGGTGCTGTCAGAGCAGAGGGCACATGTACCTATGCACTCATTAAAATTTATTTTAGCTATGAGCTTTATCTTTTAATTTTGTGCTGGGCTCTCATAATTATACCAATAGTGATGGAATTTTTTTTATCCTCAGGAAATTTATGAACTAAGATTGTCTTAAATAAGGTTTGTTGTGAAGAATTCGTGGGATTTATTAATACATTTGCTGGCTTTTATTATTCTTCTACCCAGAGGCCCCTTCTTATCTACCTTTGTCTGTGCTTCAAGGTGCCTATAAATGGTATGAGTGAAACAAACACAAACATTCAGAAAGTATGGGAATGTAAGCTGGTACAACCACTCTGGAAATCAATTTGGCATTTTCTTAGACAATTAGGAATAGTGATTCCTCAAGATCCAGCTATACCACTCCTAGGCATATACCCAAAAGATGTTCAAGTACACAAGAAGGACATTTGCTCAACTATGTTCATAGCTGCTTTATTCATAATAGCCAGAACCTGGAAAGAACCCAGATGCCCCTCAGTTGAGGAATGGATACAGAAATTGTAGTACTTTTACACAATGGAATACTACTCAGCAATTAAGAAGGAGGAAATCATGAAATTTGCAGGCAAATGGTGGGACCTGGAAACAATCATCCTGAGTGAGGTATCCCAAAAGCAGAAAGACACACATGATATATACTCACTTATATAGAGCTATAAGATACGATAAACATACTGAAATCTATACACCTAAAGAAGATAAACAAGAAAGAGGACCTGGGGTAAGAGGATTAATCCTTACTTAGAAAGTCAAATGGGATGGACATTGGATGTAGGCAAAAACAAGTAGCAGGACAGGAGCCTACCAGAGAGGGCCTCAGAAAGACTCTACCTAGCAGGATATCAAAACAAATATTAGGCCTCAGAAAGACTCTACCTAGCAGGATATCAAAACAAATATTAAGAAACATAACCAACCCTTTGGCAGAGTGCAGGGAATCGTATGAAAGAAGGGGAAGTGAGTATATACCATATGTTTCTTTCTGCTTTTGGGATACCTCACTTAGGATGATCGGAAAGAAACATATGGTATATACTCACTTATATAGACCTATAGGATAGGAAGGTCATGCTGAAATCTACACACCTAGGGAAGTTGTACAAGAAGGAGAACCCAGGTTGGTATGATCAATGCTCATTTG